>JBAMJV010008015.1:0-127055 GCA_037951105.1 Echinarachnius parma | reverse complement strand
TTATTGTTACATAAAGGTTGAACACCCACAACTCTGACCATACTGGCTTTAATTAAATATCCATTTTAAAGGTGAATGACAGTAGTGGGAAACGCCCCACCCCCCCAAAAAAAAAATGAAATGTACGCTCTTATTACCAACCATGTGAAAGATATAATTTTACTAATATGGGATTATACAAATTTGGCCAAGAAACCGCCTAATAATTGATATATTTGCATAATTTAAAATTGATCTACTGTACATTGATATCGCCAACGCGGAATCGCCATACGCTACGTGCAAATAACCTCGTGCGTTACACGAGGTCTTCGCTATACGGGCTTGTCCCCGGCTTGTCGATATCTCCAGCCGAGCGCTAGCGGCGCGACAGGTGCGAACGGGCGGTGGATTTATACATTTTCACGGGCGGGGAAGTGGATTTCTTCCGATATTTCTGTACTTAACGATGCTTAGGTTCGGCATTTTTACCACACAAGCCCTATTTAGATACTTATTCAACAATATTGATCAATATAGATGTTTTCGGCGTACTTTCTCCAAAACTGGTATTGGCTTTCAGGGACGTAGCCAGGATCAAACTAACTCGGGTGGGGGGGGGGGGGGGGGGCAGCAGGCATCGGGGGTGGGTGTGGGCGCAAGTCTTCAAACAAGGGGGCATCGTCAAGGGCAGATGGGGGAGGGGGGGGGGGGGGGGGGTTATACCGACAGCCCACATGCATGACAAGGGAAAGGGAGGGGTGGATATAATTACCCTCTTATCCCCTCCCTTCGATTTCGTTACTGCCTCTGTACACACATGAACGTGTTGTATTGTCATAATATTATTGACATCTAAACATAACTTGTAATTAGTGCAAATTGTTGAATTATCATGATAATAGTGGTATGGAAGTGATTTTGTTTTCACAAGGAATATAACGCTCTGAAAATCCGTTACAATACAACCTACCCCTATCAGTATCATGCCTACCATGGGAGGTATAACTGTCCAACACGGTATTTCCTGTTCACTTCGTTCCCTCAAAAGCCACCTCAACAGCTTTGACTCATTTTTACACAACTAACCGCAGGCCTTATGAAATCATAATTTTGTAGACATGGTTACATTATTTTGATAAATTTGTTAACGCAGCATAATCACGAGCTTTCATTTTTAACATCTTCATTGTAAAAAAAATAGAAAAAAAAGTCAAATTCATTTCCCGCTATACGAAAACACCGTTACTAGTGTCCTTCAAATTTAACATGACGCCAACATCTCATCGGTAAGAAATCTGGTCGAAACTGCATGCATGAAAGCTCGTAAACAAAATAATCAAGTGCGCGGTTATTACAGATCGGAGTAATTAATCTATACACTGTCCAACAAGTTTAATGATCATGATGAAGTGCAAAACAAAGCACTCGATGGGGGTACTTTAGTTCATGCAATAATTGATCGTGTCATCCACAGGCCTATACGATGGTGTGTGTGTGTGTGTGGGTGGAGGGAGGGGCCGGTGGGGGCTATATTGATGCAGTCTAACGAGAGTTCGAAAAAGGCAATATCGGGAAAATGCCACCTCAAATCGGGAAAATTTTGTAATTTTTCCGGGAAAAATCATATCATATTATATTAAAGACTTATCATATTCGGGATATAGTAGGTAATGTTCTGGCAAAAGCTCACTATATTTCGGGCAGCTATGTCTATAAGTGGGGAGATGTGTTTTGTATGCTTGACATGTGATAAACGCTAAGGATGTTATTCCTCAGCCACCCCCCCCCCCCCCCCCTCCCTGCAAAATGTGCCATTTTGACGCCCATGGTGCATGTCATCAGGCGCATAGACCATGCATAGAACGTGGTGAAACCGAAAATGAGAGGGCGGCAATTACTCCATTATAGTAATTATCACCATAACACTTGAAGTGGGTGGGTTTCGAAAGCCTGTTTCTATTAATTACCCACGCCGATGAAATCGGCAGGGGGTTATGTAAAGGGTTCCGTATGTTTGTTTGTTTGTCTGTTTTTTTTTTTTTTTGTTTTTTTTTTGTTTGTTTGTGTACAAGATAACTAGAGAACGGGTGAACGGATTTGCACCAAATTTTCAGGGAATGTTTGGATAGTGACAATGGAAGAATCGATTAGATTTTGGTGATGATTGGTTGACCCCTGCAAATTCTGTGGAACCTTGAAGTTTGAGTATGTATTTAATTAGGCATCGTCATTCGGCGTTACATGGCGTGCGCGCATGGGCCATATTTTTGTACACGTAGTTTGCGCGATGTTTGGCTGTGGGCAATGCAACTTCGCTATTGCAAGGGTGAGGGATATACTATTTTTCCAAATGTAATGCGGTCAAACAGCTGATTGAACCACGTAATATGCATGTGAAGTATACACAAAGAGATGCTTGCGATGATTATAGATCCGGTTCGTGTTTTGAATCGAGAAACTCGACCAATTTCAACCTCCGTAAGTCATTTTTTGCCGCATTTTCGCAGTGAACTTTGTTGAAATCTCAAATTTTCGAGCAATCGGAAGTAGGGTGCACTTTGGAAACTTACATTTTTGGATGATTCAGGTGTTTTTATTGTCAATAATTTTGTACACTGCCCTCGCCATGGGGCTGCCGCGCCGCAAGCAAGCGGCCTACACCCTGCCTAGGCATTTTCACCAAATCGTGCCTAAAACGCGCTGGTTAGCCTGCGGTAAGCAAAACAGGGTTGAGGCCGACGAAGGGGTAGAACAGGGCTAATGGGAGGCGTGGGTATGCTGACTTTGTCGGCCTTCTAGTTATCTAAACTAAACTGTCCGACGAGGTGAATGAGGTGCAAAACAAAGCACTCGACGATGGGTTAACTCCAGTTCGGGCATCACCTACAAATCGTGTCCTCAGATTGATGGCTGTAGCCGAGAAAGAGAAGGGTAAATCGCCCCTATGATGAAATACCCAGCTCGGTCACCCCTCCCTCTCCCCATCCCTCTCCCCATCCCTCTCCTCCTCCCTCCCCCCTCCCTCCCATTATTAACAACAAATTAATTGAATGTGCGGTTAAACGCTAAACGCAGTCATTCATATCAACGGTTATCATGGTTTTAGGTGAGTGAAAACTAAGTGCAAAACAAAGCACTTTATATGGGAGTACTCACGTTCATGCAATGCAACTGATTGAGTCGTGTCATTCATAGGTGTATAGGGTGAGGGGGAGGAGGAGGAGGGTGAGGAGGAGGAGGAGGAGGAAGAGCAGGAAGAGGAGGAGGAACAGGGGGAGGTTGAGGGGGTGAGGAGGTGGAAGGGGAGGATGGGGAGGAGGAGGAGCAGAAGAGGAGAAGAAGGAGAGGATAAATGCGTCTCATAAATATTTCGCGTAATTTGATCATAATCAAAATATTTTACTTTCAATTTGTTTGCAAAATGTATATAGTAATGGTGTCGTGATTATGAATTATAACGAAATTATCATTTGAATTGTACATTATTGGAACATGTGAACTACATTACTTATGTATGTGCTAAACGCAGTGAAGATCAAAATGCAGGATTGTAATTTATTCTAGTTCGCAGTGTTTCGCATTTTAGTTGAATAATTTTATACCATCATCGTCTTCTAGGTTGTCTTCTGAATGTCATGTTTATAACAAATTTCTCGTACAACAAGCGCCGAGAATATTCTTGAGAAAAAAGTGTGTCAGAGGGGACCTAGGATATACTGTGTAAATTGGGTCAGAAACGACCTAGATTCTAGTACCTATATTATACTGCCGCGATCACGGTACTGATGGTTCATTTAGCGGCGAGATATCTCTCGAAATGTCATTAGTTCACGGCTAATAAAGTACTAAGCCATGGACGAAACCAAAGACTGTTGGCTATGAAACCAAATGAAATGATGAGGAACTTTCTGCAAGTTTCTACGAGGTGATGTGCATGTATCATCAATCACGATTGATTAAGGGGGGGGGGGGGCGAAACCTGTGTCAATGATAGTATTGACATTGATGCTATGTATTTTCCCTATCATTATGTCTCAAACGGGGCAGTGCGTACGACAAGCATTCGCATGGGGGAGGAGGGCGACCCCCTGGCACTCCTCGCTACGGCAAAACTATACAACAAAAGTCAAGTTTCTAGAAGGAGATGGATGTATCATCAATCAAGATAGGAGAGCAGAGGCTGTTAGAAAGATTGGAAGTGAAATTAAATGAACGATTCAAGATACGGATTTGTGTGCTTCGTTATCAGAGTAGCTCATGAGTTGAGGGGGCTGATGGGTAAATGCCAACCCCCCCCCCCCCCACCTTACTTACCCCGCCATCCATGATACATATTCCTACCCTTCTTCACGAGTTGCTCTCCCCCCCCCCCCCTCCCTCCGTTGGAAAATTACAACAAAATAAATTCATGATATTATTAAATACAATCATACATGTTTTACAATTATTTCCAACCCCCGCTGCCCCGGTTCCTGCCCCCCTTCATGAACAAGCAAAAGAACCCGCTCCCGTTGCCCCTAGCAACGCCACTCACCTGACCGATATCTACTCATCATGCTCACTTCGTATCTTTCTGACCGACTCTATCTTGTCTAGTGATTTCACGCATTATCTTTCTACCGATGGCTTTCGTTTTAATTGATTATATCAGGTCTATAATCAGCTGATGATAGTAACCACGACTGTTGTGCAATCGTCCGAACGGATGTATACCCTAACCCCGTTCCACGTCGCCCGTCATAAAACTGATAACAAGTAAAGCCCTCTGCAGACAGAGTCGACTCGACCCGATCCGACTGGTTTTCAGTCAGATCGGCTCAGTTGTCAGTGCCTCGCGACACACATTTTGCCAGTCGAGAGACAGTCGGATGCCAGTCGGGGTCGATTCAACACTATGAATTGGCTCCGACCGACCGGGCCCGACTCTAGCCTGATTGAAACTAGTCGGATCGGGTCGAGTTGGCTCTGTCTGCAGAGGGCATAAGGGAACAACATACGGCATAATACAAGAATATTGTTTAGTTTGTGTTGCACAGTTTGGAAGTAAATTTCATTGAAGTTGACAGATTTAAAAAGACTGGATTATACATGTAGTTATATTTAAGACATACTTGTTTGTATGTGTTAATGTGTGTGTGCGTGTGTTCGTGTGTGTGTATATGGGTGTGTATGTGTGCGTGTGTGTGTGTGTGTGTGTGTGTGTGTGTGTGTGTGTGTGTGTGTGTGTGTGTGTGTGTGTGTGTGTGTGTGTGTGTGTGTGTGTGTGTGTGTGTGTGTGTGTGTGTGTGTGTGTGTGTGTGTGTGTGTGTGTTTGTAAGAGTGTGCGCGCTTGCGTGTAATATGAAAATGACTCAAAGGAAACAATCAATACAGTGGCATTACTCTCAATTTGGACTTGTTACATCAGCTAACAATGCATATAGTTCTTGGAATTTTAATTCTATAAGATAACCCATACAAAATAATACAAATGTCACGGGACGTTAAAATAAGATATCAGAGGGAATACATTCGGGTTAATTTAGTATCAAACGATGAAACAAACACTGACCCGATTTCCAAGTGAAGTGCAGCGTGAAAAGAGGTCCGGTTCTTATAAAACTGCAAACAATGAAATCATGACATGAATTCAAACAAATAAAATGATGTAATTATCGGCGGTGATGGTATGTATTAATAATTACAATTATGTACGAGTCGTAAGCATTATTCGATATCAAACATACATAGGCCAACTCGCTATACTGACGTATTGCCCTTGGTTTTATGATACTTTTCTTAGAAAAAGAACATGATATGAGGCGGACGAAATACGGGTGGGTATGGGGAAAACGTTAGCCCGATTGTCAAGTAAAAAATGAACTCAATGTCCCGCCTTTTGGCGTATATGGGCCACGGATTTTACAAACAGTTAAAATATATGTAAGGCCATAGGATATATGCTTTTCTTCGAACAAAATAATATGATATCAGCGCGGATAAATAAGGGTTGGTATACATAAGACAAACATTGACCCAATTTCAACGTTAGTCAGATGCAAATTATTTGTTATCCCTGTCTAAGATTGGAAACTAGGAATCTTCACACTGCACATTGGCAAATTGTATTATGATTACATATTGAGATTTCATCATTATATATATAGTTGAAGACGATGATTACAAAATATACTATAGACATGATAATCCGTTTGAAAGGGCCAATGAAGACGCTACAAAATATACATGATATACTGTACATGATAAAGAAAAAAGGAAAATTGATTAATATTAATAGTTTAAAACTATCAAGACATCATCGATATCGTCTGCCAATATTTGGCGTTCGGTGCAAATGTGATATTGAGGTCCACATTTTCTGATTAAAATTGTAAACAAATATTTATTTCAGTATCACTCTTATGTAATATTATTTTATTCGACATTCAACGTATTGGCATTTGACCCTCGGGTTTTTACGTTAAACGGAAACAATTACAAATATGATACCGCAGGGCCTATATGTCCCTTTTAATGGAACAAAGATATGATATGATATCAAAGCAAATATACATACGGGTCAGTATTATAAAACAGCATTAACCCGATTTCAAGAGAAGTGCACATTAGACCAGATCCATTTCCTGTATGACAAAACAAACATTAGACAATAAATCGGCAAATAATCATATATTTGAATATCATCATCCATCATCGTTGAAGACGAAGAAGATCGACACGGTCTCCGTTCGATATAAAATTGAACAAACAACAGAACAAACCGACATGGCAAATATTATACAAGAGAGAAAAACAAATAGTAATCACAATTTGAAAATTATCGAGACAATGTTTGCAGACGGTTGGGACACAGGCATGTCCACCATGTCCACATCGTCTGCAAATATTTGACGGTATAGGTGCAAATGTGATTAAGTTCTCATAATCCGATTTAAAAGTATCATATAAAAAAAAAATGCATTTCGTTTTAGTATTATAATTACACTTGAGTAGTCGACTTCCAACCGATTGACGTTTGGCCCTGCATGGGATTTATGATTACGTTGAGAACAATTAAATATAATGCCACAGAGTATATCCACTTTTCTTAGAACGTAAAATGTGGTATGAGAAGGAATAGATGCTGGTAGATATGGTAGATACATGTATTATATAAATGAGGCAAATATTTGACCTGATTTCAAGTCAGGTGCGAATTCAGATGAGTTCCGGTTCCTATACATAAGCGGATGTGGTGTGGCAAGATTGGTAGAGCGCGTGCCTTCCAATCATGAGGTCCCGAATTCGATCCCAGAGTATGCCCATCGCGTTTTTCCTTCAGCGATAAAATTTATCCAGATTTGCTGCTCTCCACCCAGGTGTATAAATGGGTACCCGGAAGGATGGAACGTAGTTCCTTAGCATTGTGCGCGTCTACAAGGTTGTCCGTGGCTAGAGTGCTCCCCAGGGAGTGAAAAACGTGCACTTTGTGTGCCGGATTGATTGCAGAATGTATCCGATGACCGAGGTATTAATATAATTGCAAAGCGCTTAGAGATGATTATCAATCGGAATAGGCGCTATATAAATCGAAGATATTATTATTATTATATAGGAATAAGATTTTAACAATGAAATATAACAAAGACCAAAAGAGACACGATTGTGAAATATCATCGCAATTGAAGCCGAAGAGGAAAATCAAGTTGACATGATCTTCTCGGTGCGAAAACAAAGAAACGTGGTAAATAAAAAAAGACATATAATTATATAAAACATATTTGCACAGGGTTGGGGCACGTCGGATCTGTCCAGATCGTCTGCAAATACTTGGCGGTATGTGATATTGAAATCCTCATAACTATTCTTATTTAAAAAGTATAGTTAGGCCTATATACAGACCTTGTCCATATCGTTTCAGGATTAAAGGGATCTAGTAACTTTGTTGACATGTGCACAAAGTGATAAATGGTTGGTACAATGTATATTGCTGTTATCCGATATGTCCACAGGGTATTTGCGAAAATTCCAAGTCAAATGGACGTTATATGGCCGAGTAATGAGCAAAAATGCAAAGTGATATTCACTAACTCATTGCACTCACTTTGTACACGGTTTTCGCGGTCCAGTGGATAATTTAACATCTGAACACTTCAATCGTAAATATCTTTTTAACGAAAGGGAAATTTGAAAAACCGAAACCTGTCCCATGCTTTTATTGTTAATACGAATAAAACAAGGTATGAACGAACCGCTAGAATTAAAATTTTATTTTTAGGATTTGGACAATGTTACTAAGTCCCTTTAAAGGGATCATTATATATGTATAGGTATATTGTCAACAATCCACAAAGCGTAAAAGCAACCCACAAAACTTATTTAGAACTTTAGTGGTTCTCACATGTATCCGTATAATAGATCGCATGGAACAAATTTGGATTATCCGAATTCCTCTTTGTTATATCGATATTTTTGAATTAAGTGTTCAGATATGAAAGTCCCCTATAGGAGACTTTCAACTGTGTAAAAAGTTAGAACAAATGAGTTATAGCAAAATCACTTTGCATTATTTTTCTCTCATTATTTCTCGGTCATCACGACGTTTCATTTACGATGGAGTTTTTACACATCACTCAGTGGACTTATCAGATCACATAAACGCACATTTTGTAACTCTTCCTCAGTTTGTTGGCATGTCAACAAATTTACTATATGTCCCTTTAATACTTACACAACTGGAAATCCATCCGATTGATGTTGGTCCTTGATGTTTACGTCAATCTGAAAATGATTAAATTTGATGCCACAAAGTCGATCGACTTTTCTCAGAACGTTAATGAGATATTAGAAGTAATAGTTACGGGTGGGTGTTATATAAATGCGGCAAATATTTGACCTGATTTCAAGTCAAGTGCAGATTGACATGTAGTTGTTTCCGGTTCTACATGTATATGAGATTGATAACAATGGAACATAACAAAGGAAACATACAAATAGTATTATATTCAAAATGTTGACATTATCATCATAGTTGAAGAAGATAAGGACAATACATGATATCTATTTGATGAGCATAAGACGGCAAACAATTACATGAAACAAAGAAAGGAATAAAAATCAAATACAAATCACAATTAGAAACCTCTCAAAACTAAAATCATTTGCAGACATTCGGGACAGGTATATGTCTGCATCGTCTGCCAATATGTGACGGTAGGAGCGAATGTGATTATGTTCTCATAATCTGATTTAAAAGAAAACTTAAAACCTTTTTTTATTCATGTCTTCTTTAAATAAAACTGGAGTTAAATGCAAACGTAACAGGTAACACAAACTCAGTTGAAAAACTGCTTCAAAAACAAGTACATTTGACCTAATGAATGAGCTACATATTAATAGAGAAAAACAAATCAACATATATGAAGTTGAAATTGAATCTAAGCAACTGGACTTACTATTTACTACTTACTTTTTAAAAACTTTTTTACTACTTCATCAACATTTTCCTGGATGAATCAAAATCTTCACTATCGTAAATCAACATATATTAAAACAAGCATAAATAAAAAAAAAAACCGTATATATACAAAAATGGCCTAAGCAGATTTAACTATCATATACACATTATCATATTTATAACAAAATAGGGTAAAAGAACACTTACGTAATTAGAAAAAACTCGACTGTCAACCGATTGACGTTTGGCCCTGGGATGTATGTTAAATTTGAGAAAATTTGTTAGATGTGCCACAGATTTTACGACTTTTCTAAGAACGTAAATGTGATATCTGGTAGAAAAGATGCCGGTATACATCTTATATAAATGAGGAAAATAGTTGACCTGATTTCAAACAAATTGCGAATTCGGATGAGGTCCGGTTCATAACTAAGATTGCATATAATGAAACATTAAAAAGGCCAAAAAGAGACACAATGTTGAAATATCATCACAGTTGAAGACGAAGAGGAACATTTAGTTGACATGATCTTCGTTTCATAAGATTGCGCAAAAAAAGAAAACGTGATAAATCATGTATCATTATCACAGTTCGGTTGAAAACTATCAAGATATATTTATGGAGGGTTGGGGCGCGGATAGGTATGTCCACATCATCTGCAAGTACTTGGCGGTATTTGCAAATGTGATATTAAAATCCTCATAATTATTCTTGGTAAAATGTTAGATTAATAATTACACAACTCGATATCAAACCAATGGATGTTAGCCCTCAGGGTTTTATGTTGTAAAATAATATAATAATAAATATAATGCCACATATCTACTTTCCTTATAGAATTCAACGTAAATGTGATATTAGATATGTTGGATGGAATAGCTACGGGTTGGTGTTTAAACTGTTATATAAATGAGGCTATACTCTGACCTGGTTTTGTGGTACAGTAAGTGCAAATAATTTTGAGATAAGTTAAGGTCATATTACTATTGAAAACAATGAAACATAACAAGGGTGCACCATTGAAATATTCATAGTTGAAGACGATGAGGAAAATATACTTGACGCTATCTCCGTTTGGTAAGCTGATAAGATTGCACACACAATCAAAATGACCACTAGAAGAGACAAATCATATATAATAATCACAGTTCTTTTGAAAACTAACACGACATCTTATTTGCAGAGGGTTGGGGCGAAGATATGTCCACATCATCTGCAAATAATTGGCGGTAAGTGCGAATGTAATATTTAAATCCTCATACTAATTCTAAGTAAAATGAGATATTAAAAGACCTTACCCATTTCCTTTCTGATTGTGTACTTAATTACACAACTCGATATCCAACCGTTGGCTGTTGGCCCTCGGTTGTTATAACCTGGAAACAATTACATATAATGTCACAAGGTTCCTTAGAACATAAAAGTGATATTAGATATAGAGGGAATGGCTACTGGTTGTGTTATATAAATGAGGCAAATATTTGACCCGAATTCAGGTCAAGAGCGATTTCATATGAGTTCCGGTTAGTTCCCATTACTATAATATTGCAAACAGAGAAACATACCGAAGGAGAAATACAAATAGTATAACATTATGTTGAAAAATATATCGTCATCATCGAAGACGAAGAGGACAATAAACTTAGCACGGTCTCCGTTTGAGAAGACGGTAACAATTTTTTTTTTTAATACAAAAAAAAGGCAAATTATATAAAATCACATTTTTGACACTATCAACATGATCAGCACCATATTGATTTGCAGATATTTGGGATACGTTATGTCGACAGCACCTGCAAATATTTGGCGGTAGGTGAACTTATGATATTGAAATCCTCATAATATTCGTATAAAAATTTAGAGTAAAGACCTTGCCTACTAGAATCATTGATTACACAATTCGATATCCAACTGATGGGTGTTGGCACTCACGGTTTGTACGCTATAATCTTAAACCAATTAAATATAATGCCACCTCTATCTACTTACCTAAGAACATAAATGTGATATTAGATATGTCAGAGGGAATAGCTACTGGTTGGGTGTTTTATAAATGAGGCAAATATTTGACCCGATTTCAAGTCAAGAGCGAATTCAGGTGAGTTCCGGTTCCTATACAAAAAGATTGCAAATAGAGAACCGTAAATGACAAAGGAAACATACTAATACATAATATCGGGACCGTGACTGTAATGTCACATTTACCGCCAATGATTTGCAGACGATGTGTCCCCACCGTCTGCAAATTGTTAGTTTTTAGAAAATGTGATTATAATTTGATTCGTCCCTTTTCTTTGCTACGCTTTACTGTTTGCAGTTTTATCCAACGGAGACCGTATCCAATATTGTCCTCATCCTTTTTAGCTATGATTGTATTTAAACAGTATGATAGTAATACAATCATAGCTAAATCATGTAAAAAGGATGATGACAATATTGGATACGTTCTCCGTTGGATAAAACAGTAAAGCGTAGCAAAGAAAGAGGACGAATCAAATTATAATCACATTTTCTTAAAACTAACAATTTGCAGACGGTGGGGACACATCGTCTGCAAATTATTGGCGGTAAATGTGACATTAAAGTCACGGTCCCGATATTCTGTTATTCTGAGGATAAAGGGGAAAACTTGCCTTCCATTCATGTTTGTATAATCTCGATATTATCTAACCGATTGGTGTTAACCCTTATTCTTTATGTTGTTCTGAAATCAATCAAATATAAAACCACACGCAAATCCCATCAAGTTTTCCAAGAAAGAAATGTGATATCAGACAAAATATTGATGCGGGTAGATATTATATAAAAGAGGATATTTATTTGACCTGCATGATTTCAAGTCAAGTGCGAATTCAGTTGAGTTCCATTTCCTGAAAGATTTCTAAGATAACAAACAATGAAACATTACAGAGGAAAGAGACCGCCGTCGCATGATCACAATAATAGGCGTAACCAGGAGGGGTGTTTGGGGTGTTCAAACACCCCCCTTGGACGAAAAAGTCCTCTTGTTATCGGTCTCAACCATCATTACCAATAGTCTCGGACCCCCCCCCCCCCCCCCCCCACCCCGAGGACACAACTTAACCAGTGGTCTTGGCCTCGACCTAGATTTTTTTGGCGACGGACCCCCCCCCCCCCCCCCCCCCCCAACCCTCCACCCAACCCCGCTAACACGACTCTCAACCATTGGTCTCGGCCCTCGAACATTGTTGGCAACGGAATAACACCCACCCCCCTTGAACAAATCCTGGGTACGCCTATGATCACAGTTAAACATTATGAATACATATTTGCAGTCGTCGGTCTACCATCTGCAAATACTTCCCGGTAGGACATGGTTGAAATTATATTAAAGAGGAAAAGTCGTAGGCGTTCGAGGCGGGACGACGGTTTTGTAGACGGCAATACGATCGGATCAAGGGTACTTAAATTTGGGCCAAAACATTTTCGGGTAAAGAGCACCCTTAAGTCCGGTAAAAACATGTTATTGTCAGGAAAAGGTGATCTCAAATTTTGGCAATACATTTAATTTGGGGCATATCTTGTCATTTTCAGGCAGCTAGTGGTGAAGTGGTGAACACCCCCTTGTTTTCTTTTTTTTTTTTGGTAGAAGCGGGAATATCTTTATTCGGCCAAAATACCTATTCTTTATAAATCAGAATTTGTTTACTGTATATCACATTTTTACATAAATATAAATATAAATATATGTTATTCGCTTAATTCTATAACTGTTCGAACTCGTTTTAAACACTCATTTTCATAAATTGTTGTTTTGTATGGTAATAAAATAAATGGTACATAAATATAAATATACATATCATGTGTTATTCGCTTTATTATATAACTGTTCGAACTTGTTTCAAACACTGATGTTCATAAATTGTTGTTTTGTATGTTAATGAAATGAACCGAAACTTAACTTGATTTAAGTTCCGACTGATACTGAAGTTCTAAATTTAGTTGGTGTGGATTCTTTAATGTTCTTGACAAATGATATAGACGAGGTCCTTATAACTATCATTTAAATAAGAATAATATGAGGACTTCAATATCATATTTGCACCTGCCGCCAAGTACAGTATTTGCAGACGATGTGGACATATCCAGGACCATGCCCCAACCCTCTGCAAATATGTATTGATGATTTTCAACAGAACTGTGATTATTATAATTATGGTTTGTCTCTGTTATTTGTCTTATTTGAACGGAGACCGTGTCAACGAGTATTGTCATCATCGTCTTCAACAATAATCGATGATATTTCAAAACGTGCATATAATCCAATTTGTCACTTTCTTGTGTAATGTTTCCTTGTTTGAAATGTTATATTATATAGGAAACGGAATTCATCTCAATTTGCACTTGACTTGAAATCAGGTCAAATATTTGCCTCATTTATATAATACATGTATCTACCATATCTACCAGCATCTATTCCTTCTCATACCACATTTTACGTTCTAAGAAAAGTGGATATACTCTCACTCTGTGGCATTATATTGAATTGTTCTCAACGTAATCATACATCCCATGCAGGGTCAAACGTCAATCGGTTGGAAGTCGAATAGCGATAAATTATAATATTGAAACGAAATGCAATTTTTAAGTATAATCCTTTTAAGTCGGATTATGAGAACTGAATCACATTCGCACCTATCACCGAATATGTGCAGATGATGTGGACATATCTGTGTCCCAACCGTCTGCAAACATTGTCTTGATAGTTGTCGAATTGTGATCATTATTTGATTTTGCCTTCTCTTGTATAGTATTTGCCATGTCGGTTTCTTCTGTTGTTTGCGCAATTGTATATCGAACGGAGACCGTGTCGATCTTCTTCGTCTTCAACGATGATGGATGATGATAGTCCAATATATACATATATATGATTATGTGTCTCTTTCTTGTGTAATGTTTGTTATGTTATACAGGAAACGGATCTGGTCTAATGTGTACACTTGTCTTGAAATCGGGTCAATGCTGTTTTATAATACTGACCCGTATATATGTATTTGCTCTGATATCATATCATATCTTTGTTTCATGAAAAAATCATGATAATCAGAGTGAACAAGGGCGGGGTGAATAACGGCAGACATTGACCCGGTTGAATACACAAGTCAAGTGCAAATTTAACAGTTCCGTTTCCTAACTATACAAACAATGAAAAACAATAGAGACAAGAGAAAATCTTTTTTTAGTACTCAAAGGTTAAATGATTAAATACTATGCTGTACTAGATAAAAGGCTCGGTTTCGTAATACTGATTGGAAACAGTGATACTAGAAAAGACTACACAGTAATCGTGTTATAATGAAATAATGACCGCATAGTTTACATGTATTATGGACGTACGTAACATATTATATTAATGTAAGATCAAGTTCATATATCCTTGAAAAAAGAAAACATATGAACTCCGAACACTCACTTTTTATTATTCTATATGTTTTGTTTTCATTAATCTATTACATAACGTTTGGGCGTGGGCCGTGAATGCATGTATTTGGAAATGGCAGTCTGTTCGTTTCTGTTTATTTGTTTGGTTTTCCCGTTTCAAAGTGTTTGTTATTTATAATGTTTCAATGTCACGAAATAAAATGCAACAAACAAATTGGTTAACGCAGTTTTCACTATTTTTCCATGGTAATACAAAATTTAAAGATGAGTCAGAGAACTACAAAATAATAATTTAAATCAGCGTCGTGACACCACAAGGCCAGTCTAATCAAGATGCTTGTTAGTACTAATTGTCACTTGTGTACGGTGGATAAAATGTCGGCGTGTCCACCATCGTAAAACTGGATTACCTATTAGCCATGTTAGCTGTGATTGAAAGTGTGGGCGGTTTGTCTTGAATCAATAAGAGAAATTTGTCGAAACGTGCAGTTATAATTGAAGTGGTGAACCTTAGAGATCTTTTGCGTGATAATAAGATATTAAAGGGATCTAGTAACTTTATTTACATGTGAAAAAAGTGATGAATGGTTGATGCAATGTATATCGTTGTTATCTTATATGTCTACAGGGTATTGTGTGAAAATTTCAAGTCAAATGAACATTGTATGGCCAAGTAATGAGTGAAAATGCAAAGTGATATTCAGTAACTCACTGCACTCACTTTGTACACGGAAGAAAAACTCGCCCGGAGTTTTTCTTATCTGAATACTTCAATCATACATATCTTTGTAACGAAAGGGAAATTTGAAAAACCGAAACCGGTCCCATGATTTTATTGTTAATACGAATACAACAATGTATAAGGGAACCGCTAGAATTAAAATTTTATTTTGAGGATTTGGACAATGTTACTAAGTCCCTTTAAATGTAATCAACGTTTATTGCTGCTACACACATCGGAGAAGTTTCCAGATGATTTTTCTTGGCTAATCGCTATCATATATTATTGGAAAAAAACAAATTGAAGATCGCCATCCTCCCTTAGGCAGCTAATGTAGCACTAGAATTATATAATCATTGAGTCACTATGAAAATCAATCTCACTAATTTCACTGAATGTTATTTAATGAACAAAATACAAAGTCAATAGTAGTTTGAATTACACCGTTATTTCATAATTATGTACAGGGTGCGTCTACTGTGAAATAGTCAGATAAAGCATATTGTAAACAGTTACGGTGGAACCACAATTAATTAAACAAACTTAATTTGTATCAAATTATTTTGGCGCTTTGTAACGTCTACGTCCGTGCGATGATGTAAGCGTCACTTACATGACCAATGCATGGCGGGTGATTTCTTCGAATCTCATTTTAATAGGGTTGGGTCATAAAACGCGGAAGCAAATAAATGCACAACGAAAGGTTAGTAGGATGATACGATACATTAGTAGGTTAGTGGGAAGATAAGTACCATACATGGAGTAACAAATCAAATTTATTAAAGAAAATAACATTATAAACGGAGAAACATACAATGCAAAATCTAGTGGGTCATGAAACCATGGACAATTATGAACGTAATAAGAAGGTCGAAATTCAGTAGGTAATTTTAATAAATACAGGAAAGTATTGGGAAAAAGGTGAAAGAGACATTGGAATATTAACGTATTAAACACAAACAATGGAACAATTATAGGAAAAGGTTATTACGTAGAGGGATACGAAATAAGTGAATTAAATCAACATAATTCGATAGATATAGAGTCAATGCGACATTGAGTAGATGCTAAAATAAAAGGAAGCACTATTGAGCGCAATGGGAAAGTAAGATAATAAGAATATTCGGGAAATGAACTGAATTAATAAACAAATTAATACGAAAAGGAGAGCTAAGCAACGCAATATCCAGTGGATCATCAAACAAAAGAAGTCAAATGAGAAAATGGATAATACGCATTCAGAAACTGATTTCGATGTGAAAGTAAAGACAAAAATTGAAGAAAAAAAAGTGAAGGAGACATTGCAATCATGAAACGAGTGAACAGTTAGGAAAAGGTTAGTACTTTGGATAGTATACGAACCTCAAAAAGTAAATTGAATAAAGCCAACTCCAAGTGGATTATTATTACGTACTTGTAGCGTCCCACGTCATAAAAACAATGAAGCAGTAAAAACCAATCAGTCACGACAGTAATTTGTAAAGAATATAAAGAAAAGAAAAAGAAAAAGAGATGACAAACTAAAGTAGACGGATTATGACGTAAGAATCACGAGGATGCAAAGCGAGAAAATACAGAGGAAATAAAGAGCAGAACACTTTAACAAGTCAGTGGATCATAAAACAAAGACGTAATAAAAGCAAACCGTCACGACAGTAATTTGAAAAGCGGATAGTTAATAAAAGAGACAATTGACAGAATAAAGTAGACGAAAGGTTTAAATGAAAAAGATGGCGATGAACAGGATAAAAAGCAGGGCAATTTAGAAATAGAACAACACCTCACCAAGCCAGACTAGGACATAATAAAAACTAACAGCCACGACGTTAATATAATTATACGTAAACATGGTAAATGAGGATCAAGTAAGTAGAAGCAGGGAAATGGGAGCTACATCTCCCTGGTACAAGTAAATGGGAGACAGAATACATGGGACTAAATATTCAATAAGAGAAATGTCGATGGAAAACAGAGAAAATACAGGAGCACTATTTCAAAAGAGAACAACATCTCACCAAGTTCATGAAATAATAGTGGTTCATAGTTATTAAGACAAGAAGGGTGGCAAAAAGTAGTAAAAGCAAACGGTCACGACAGGCATACGTATAAGATGAAGTACTAAGTCAATAATAGAAAAGGGGTGACAGAGTATGTAGGAGACGGAAGATAAAGGCGCCGAAAAGAAATGAGGGTTGAGGGAAAGATGACCATAAAAGGAAATAACAAAGGAGAAGATTAGAGAGAGAACATAAATACCACACCAACATGACCAAGGAGATCATAAAACAAAGAAGTAATACAAACAAACACTCAGTCACGACAGTCAAACGTAACGCGAATGGAGTAAGCAAAGGGAAAACGTGACAGAATAGACAGACAGATGATGAGGTAAGAAAGATGGCGATGGAAAAGGAGAAAATACAGGATAACTTATTGGAAAAGAGAACAACACCTCACCAAGTGAGTGGTTCATAAGACAAATGAAGAAGTGATAAAAGCAAACAGTCGCGACAATACTACGTAAAGCGGGTGAAATAAAATAAACAAAGAAAGGGGTCAGAAAATAAAGGAGACTGAATAAGTTCTAAGAAAGATGGCGATGACAAAAAGTGGAAAAAACAAAACAAAACAGGAGAACCTACGAGAACCGACATCGATAATAAGGAAGCAGTTAAATCAAACAGTCACGCTAGTTATGCGCAGAGAGGATCGTGAACTAAGTAAACCAAAAGAGTGGCAGGTTAAAGAAAACAACATGTGAAAAAAGAAAGATGGCGAATAGAAGAGAACAACACCTCACCAGGTCAGTAGATCACAAGACTAGGAAGTACTAAAACCAAACAGTCACGACGATAATACTTAAAAATTAAAGCGAATGAGGTAAATACTAGGAAAGGGGTGACATATATTACAGCTGTAGGAGACGGAAGCTAAAGGCGCCAAGAAAAGCTGGGGGAAAGATGACCAAAGAAGGAAATAACAATGAAGGAGAAGCTGAGAGAGAAAGGGAACAACATCTCACCAGGTCATTGGTTCATAACTAAGACGATGAAGCAGTAAACATGAAAATTAACAGATGACAGATAATACGTAAAGCGAATGAAGACAATATACAAGGATTTGGGAGACAAAATTCTTAGAGACGGAAGCTAAAGGCGCCGAGAAAAGAAATGGAAGATGGAGGGGAGGGAAGGAAAATGCCGCCATAAAAGGGAATGGCAAGGCAGAAAAAACACCATCAAGTGGATCATATAACAAGGGAGTCGTTACAGCAAACAGTGCACGACAATAATACGTAAATCGGGTGATATCAAGGAATAGTAAAGATCTTATAAAGAGGGCGTGTTGCACCACAAATTGTCGTAGGCGACAATTTGTGCAAAATTTCACGCCACAAATTGTCGCCTCCTGCACAAATTGTCGTTTGCGACAATTTGTGTTGCTCTCGCCGTCCCCATACCCGGCGACAATTTGTGAAATCACGTAAAACCTCACACCACAAATTGTCGAATATTGCACAAATTGTCGTCAGTCGCTGTCTTCAAGCTACAAAGATGATGATGATGATAAAAATAATAATCAGTGTTGGTGGACTCGAGGCCGGCCTCGGCGTCGACACCAGTGGAAGATTTTTACGAAGCAGAGACCGAGATCCGTCAACACATCTCGAGGCCGAGACCGAGACTATTTGGTTTTGGGGCCGAGACCATTAAAGAACACTACAAATTGGCCTCGAGACAACTTAAAAAAAAAAAAAGCCATGTGTGAGCATGTGTTAATATTCGTTTTTATGTGATTTTCGGTTGTATTTCTGCTTTTCCTTCAGTTTCTAGCTAGGTACCTTTCATGGGTGTTTATGAGCTGGGGGGGGGGGGGGGGGGTAATGATTTTTCCGCTTTTTTATTTCTTGTCTTTTTTGTATTTTCGTTTGTGAATACATGGTTTATTTATTCGTGCTGTCTTTGTAATAATTAAAATTGTTATGTTATTTTATTCGATGTCAAAAGAAATTTGTATTCAACCAGGCCTGGGGGGGGGGGGGGGGGGGGGGGCTCGACCTTTCGCGTGATAATTCCGCAACGCACGCAGGTATCGCCGCGTGACTTCATGGGGGTTTTTTTTGTATTGAAGTCTTTTGAGACCAAATGTGCGACGACCGGGTATACTATTCCGAAGTCACGCAGTGACCGTTTGTAAGTGAGCGTCGGCCCCAAAATCACTAAATTGTTTGTTTGGTGTACAAATTCTAGATGGAAATGGTAAATAATTGTTTCCATTGAAAAAACAAACATAAGTCTAAAAAACAATATATATATCCGTATGTCAAGAATGATCATTTTAATCCAAAATGTATGTCATCATGGCTTTGAACAGGACCGTAGGTGTGGCGACAATTTGTGGTGCCAGCTACCAGCACAAATTGTCGCCGTCGCCTCCACAAATTGTCGCAAACGACAATTTGTGCAGAAAGCGACAATTTGTGGTGTCAACATTTTGCACAAATTGTCGCCTACGACAATTTGTGCAGGTACGACAATTTGTGGTGCAACAGGGCGCTTCAAATGATAACTGAACCTTTTTGCGAACAAGAGAGAAAACAAGTTGTAACTGAAAATATGACATACATTTCAAAACAAAACAACGTTAGTTTAATTGAAATCTGTCCAGAAACATCTGATATGTCCACAAATAAAACATAATTATAAAAGTCGCGGGCATTGCCATTTACGATGTAACAATATAAGTTTTGTATTGATGAAACTTACTCTTTCGTGATAAAATACTCATGTGGCTTTTAAACTAATTATGATATATTTTATTGAATATGCGAAAGATGCGACCTCGTCCCCAAGACTGACGTCACACACTTCAGATGATTATGGAGGGCCTGCGTTGAGTACGATAATATTACCTAATGTATTGCGGTCTGTATAATTTACAATAATGATTTTATATCAATGATTAGCAATGGAAAATCGTAAAACGGTGAATCGGTAAAGACATGCCGAGTTCTGTTAGATGATAAGCTGAAACTATGTGTATTTCAAATAACTGAACATCTACTTTAAAAACGTAGAACGAAAATATGTCCGCTTAAGTAAATGAGTGAGAGGTGATGGCCTTACACTAAAATAAAAAAGCTATGTTTTGTTTTCAATGCGATAAGTGATCGAAATGAGTAAACATCAAGTGCGTTTAACCAGCAATGAACTAGCGTTTTGAAACGGATTTCCGGCAAATCCGCATTAATACAACATATTAGCCTGAATACATCTCCGAATGCTGTTTCTAGACGAGACGAAGGTAGTAAAAACGCACCCATCGTCTACCTCGCTGCAGGACAGATATATGATGACGTCATGAGAACAAAGCGGAACGCTAAAACTGAAAGGTTAGTGGTATCTAGGAGCAAGCAAATACATGAAAGACGTATTACAAATAAAATGCAAAGTTTAGCATACAAGAATAGTTCTTATATCAATAATATACGAATTGTGTTAAGAAGGATTGTAAGAATAAGATGAAAGAAATGATGTGAACAAATAGAGAACAAGACGGCAAGAGAAGAACTAACAACCATGGCACTGGCAGTAAGAGGAATGTGGAAGCTTAGAACGAGCGATTAAGAGGGATAAAAGGAAATGAAATGGACGATCGGATTCGGATTGGGGGAAGATGATGACGGTAAGTAAACATTAGCAACCTCGCTGGCAGCAAGATATTTGATGACGTCACGATGCGAAGCAAACGCCGATCAGCAGTTCTATAGAGCTGCTAGCATGCATGTTAGCATGTTTGATGAACAACAAACAGACTAATCGATTCACACTGCCGCGAGATATTTACTCTTCCCCAGAATTGACAACTGAGATGGGGCGATCGGATAGTGTCTTGCACATGGTAAGCTTTCACCTCATGACCGCCCAGCCTAGCCTATCCGATAGGCGTCGGGCTTTTTGGCAAGTACTAATCGCGTTATGGAGACGGACAACCGGCGAGCCCAAAAAACCGGCGCGAAGCGCGAGCTAGGGTTCTGGCTCGCCGGTTGTTCCGTCTCCATAACGCGATTAGTACTTGCTAGAAAGCCCGACGCCTGTCGGATAGGCTACGCCCAGCCCAGTCCAGCTTGGCTACAACAAACTAACCCTTGAAACCATTTTCGGAGAAGCTCGTGATGCGGCATGTGACCAACAAGGTAATCATCGATATCGTTGGTAATCGCAGATGTATGAAAACTACCAACTCCCTCCTTGAGAAACACCACTTCCCAGTATTGGTGGGTATGATTTTCGTCATCTCACCACAATCTTACTACTTTTTCACAAACATGACAAGCTGACCGAAATGAAATGAGATGACAACATAATGTCAACTGATCATCGTTGGTAATCTTGGTTTTATGAAAACTATCAAATCCCAACCTGGTAAGCTTAACACTTTCCCGGTAGGCAAGATTTCCATAATCTTAACACAGTCCTATCTTTCCTCTAGACTGTCGCAAATATGACAAAGTGACCGGAATTTAATGAGTCAGATGACAAATGCCAACTTTCCTCAGCTGACCTTGTCACCAATTGTCACCAAATCACGCGAATCAAACTTTCGAAACATTTTCGGGGAAGCGCGTGGTGCGGTATAGGACAAGGTGACCATCGTTAGTAATATTGAATATAATTATATAAAAAACTAGCGAAAATCCCTACCTGGTAAGCTTAACACGTTCCCGGTAGTGAGGGGTAAGATTTCCATCAACACAGTCCTATATTTACTCTGTCGCAAACATGACAAAACCGACCGGAATGAAATGAGATGACAAGTGTCAACTTTCCTCCGATCTTGCGACAGACCAATTGTCATGAATGTCTTGTCACCAAATCATGCGAACCAAACTTTCAAAACTTTTCAGGGAAGCGCGTGGTGCGGTATAGGACTAAGGTGATCATCGTTGGTAATCTTGGATTATATGAAATTAAACAACCAACTCCCTCACAACTCGTATAGCCTAACAATTCCCGGTATTAGTGCGTATGATTTTTACCATCTCAACATAGCTCTATTTATTTTACTCTCTCACAAACATGGCATATATTGCTGACCGGATAGAGATGAGATGAGGAATGTCATCTTTCACCTTTTGACTGAACAAAAAGTAATTTACTCTTTACCAGGATTGACATCTGAGATGAGACGATCGGATAATGTCTTGCAAATCTGGTAACCTTTCACCCCATGACCAGCTGCCCAGTCCAGGCTACGAACTACTTAACCCTTAAAAACCGTTAAAACCATTTTCGGAGAAGCTCGCGGTGAGATATCGGACCAAGGTGATCCTGGGTCGTTATCTTCCAAACATGTGTATGTAATCTACACACTCCCTCCCTGGGGGTGTTTCACGAGGATAAGTTGAACTTAAATTTAAGTTGGGCTTTAATTATGGCAGGCCATTTGTAGCCCTATAATCATAAGCATAGATAAATGGAAGTACTTGAGACTGTAGGAAATGTTACATCAAGAACATGACTGTAATATCCTTCATAATAGAAAATATCGTGGATTTTGAATCAAATTTCATGTGGTGTTTTTAAATTGTTTTATAAATGTTACAAAGTGACTAGAAACTTTCGATAATTCAAGTCTAACTTAGAGTTTAAGTTCAACTTAGAATCTTTGTGAAATACCCCCAGGTATATTAGTGCCTAACACTTCCAGTTAAATCGTGTGTATATAATTTATAATCTCAACACGGTCCTATTAACTCTTTCAAAAAACATTCATGACTGGAAAGAGATGAGATGAGATGAGGGATGTCATCCTTCGCATTGTGACTGACCAAGTCCCTACTTAATCAAGCGAACTAAACTCTTGATACGTTTTCGGGGAAAATCTTGGTACGTTAATCATGACCGTGGAAACTGCCTGGTATAACCATGTATAGAACTATAGGGGAGAATAACAAAACTCGGTAAATAATGGCATGTATGAGTTGTCGTCATGTCAACACCATCTTGTTTGCTTTTCGTCGGAACACTCGAGAACTGAACAAAAATCGGAGCGACGTGCTGACGGTCACGACTCCTGTCAAAATTCCAATCAGATCGATGAAAAGCCCGCTGTATGAACCTTTCATTCCAGAGAAGTTAACCTTGTGAATGTACTACTGGCAGGTTGAGACTAAAGTAGACGATACATTTAGCCCAGGTTAAAGTCTCTATTTTACCTAGTTCACCATAAATGTTGTGTGTTTCTCTAATTACTCATTATGACACAAATCACAACGTCTACTGGCACAGATTGCTTCGCCCAATATCCGCATTTTATGGCGCAATCCTTTGGCTTAATAAATGATAATAATGTTTGCGATTTATATAGCGCCTAATATGATTGATAATCATCTCTTAGCGCTTTACATTATTAGCGCGATGGGTAAATAAACTCGAGACCCCGATTATCTACTGCGAATTGAGAAGGAGAAGAAGGCTACAAACCTTCGGTAGTGCCACGACAAATGTGTGTCTGCGTTGTGTCAACCCAATTGTATTTACTCTTCGTTGATATAATGTGTTCGAATGTTCGATGGATAACAAACATAATTGTATTGACTGATCGATTCGCATTGCCACAAGATATTTACTCTTCCACAAACCTGTAAAGTGGAATGAGACTAGGGGCCAACCCTCATCCGACCCTGTGACCGACAAGAACAATGTACTAGACAAAGTTACGGAACTTTCGAGAAAAGTCCTGGCCCCGTTGCAGAAAGAAATACAATCGATTGTAAGTTACAATTAATTGTAAGTCAGATCATGTGTTCTAGATGCACAAATCTGATTGGTGGAAACGCGCACATTTTCTGACTTACAATTAATTGTAACTTACAATCGATTGTATCTCTTTCTGCAACGGGGCCCTGGTGTGGTAAAAAGTAATAATTGGCACTCACCATGATCATGGCAATCTTGGTAAGTCCAAGGAGGTACTATATAGTCCCTCCTTGGTCAGTCCGTATTCGGGGCCTTGGTTGGCTGTTATAAGGAGTATGATTGTGAAGTAGGTAACAACATCATTATTTCTACTGCATGGTCAGAGTGGTATTACCTGGTTCCCGCCACATTTCCTTTCACTAACTTGCACGATACAGGTTTGTGACTAACAATTATAGCACCGAGCCTTGATAAAAGGCTAGATTTATCGACAATACAATTTTTCTGGCATGTCTGGTATACCACATGTATAGGGAAGTGGTAGTTCCCTTCTTTTCCCCTACATGCCATAGGTAAACACTCTTACCCCGGTATACGTGGTACACCATGTGTTTTCATTGCGCCAAAAATGAGGAACGAACTTTCACCTATACTATAGTCATCTGAACGACCAGATCGAACAATTGTAAACGTTTTTCGCGGAATATTTTGGAGTGGAATTGGCCTTGTCGTCAAATAGTTGAACATAAAAAAACATAACATGCAAACCCCTGGTACATGTACATATGACTGGTATAGGGTGCATTTGTTCTCATCACGTCTACATAATCCTCCGTCAACATAATCATGTTTGCTTTTCGTCGAAAAGGAGTGTGACGAATGCTATGGGCACGACGTGCGACGTGGACGAGCACGACTTCTGGAGTAAAGATGACCCCGTGAACTGAGTCCAATTGCAGACAGTTGTGAATCATCTTCATTCACTCTTGGTGTAAAGATGATCGCACGAACATAATAAACATTCAGACTGTCTGCTGCAGCGATTGAACCGACCTATTTTCACACAGTTGCAGCCCCTTCATTCACTTTTGGAGTAAAGATGACCTCATGAAACTAATCCAATTTCTAATGTAAGTCGTGGTAAGTCGCAGTAAGTCCTGGTTGCAGTGATAGCACCGCCCACATTTCCCACGTCAGTTGAAGCACGTTCATTCACTCTTGGAGCATGGATCTACTAGTACAATCCATGTTTGGAGTAAAGGCCTTGATCACACCGTTACACGAACATAATCAAATTCAGACGCTCTGTTGTAGCGATTGCATCGCCCAAGATTCCCACGCCAGTTTCAGCCCCTTCATTCACTATAGTTGTCATTTCTACCCTGGTCCGATTTCTTAGGTCTGATCCAGCGAAGCACCGCCCAACTTTCCCACAGTTATCACCCTCATTCATTGACGTACAGATGATCCCATGAACATAATCATTATTCGGACGATCTGTTGCATCGATTGCACCACCAAAGTTTCCCACAGAAGTACTTAATAAATCACATTCAATCATTCTTGAATATGCTGGAGTAAGGATGACGTCACGAATCTAAAGGTCCAAAATTAATAATTACTATCTCGGCGACTGCAAGGTCCTAATTCCACATTGTAGCGAAGAACCTTTATTACTGTTATACGAGGGGAAGGGGTGATGATAAGGCGCATTTCAACACAACACCCCCCCCCCCCCCCATGACTGACCACCGAGATGGGAGAAATGAACAGTTAACAATTAAACGGATCTAGTAATATTGTCCAAATCTAGCGGTTCTCTCATACCTTGTTGTATCCGCATTACCTATAGAAGCATGGAACATGTTTTTTTTCTTCAAATTTCCCATTCGTTTAAAAGATATTTACGATTGAAGTGTTCAGATTTGTAACTATCTATACTGGATAGCCATTACCGTGTACAAAGTCAGTGCAATCAGTTTTTAGGGAATATCATTTTGCATTTTTGCTCATTACTTGGCCATGTGATAATAATAATTAATAATTCTACATTAATTTAAACGTTGCGCACATATGTTCATTCGAACACTCAAACATTTCAAACATTATGAATATTATGACAAATGACAAATGCTAAAATAATATGGGGGGACATCATTTTAACGTGACATTTTCACCCAATACTCAGAAGACACATCAAATCACAAAAGTACACATTTTAAGAAACATTTATAATTTTCTGCACATGCCAACAAAGTCATTAGATCCCTTTAAAATGCATATGAAAGCATTGACTGATGATTTTGCCCCTGGTTAGCCGGATAGCTAGGTTTAGGGTCAAGTTTGTGAAGTTCAAATTCAGGGCATCATGATCATCTATAGACCAAATGAAATATAGACCAAATTGGTTTAGAAAAAAGCAACCATAAATCAACTCAACCTCGACGATGGGCCGAAGTAAATTATTCTTGTTTCATTTACCATTGTTTGTATCATGATGGATACCGGTAGATGTTGTTAAGTGAACAAAGAAAAAAGAAGACAAAAAGTAATAATACATATTATTATTGTTTGTTGATCACTTCCATCATGAAAGTTTATTTTTTGGGGTCTCAATGTTCATAATGTTCTTGAATTGTATTCGCTGGTCCCGATATATTCGGTTGAATGAGGATCAATTATAGAACTAAATACACTCGCATATAATAAGTCTGTTTGAAATAACTATGTCATTATCAGCATTATGTATTTATAAATACACAAACATTTTTATGACATAATCATGTGTTACATAAAGAAACATGAATTATATCAGTTTCGTGACATAATTGGTTGTACTTCTATAAATAAACGTGATGTATTCATGCCATATTATGCAGGTATTATATAATTTAATTATACGTACGTTATTTATAAGGCTGTTTTATAAAAATCCCGATATTAACAACTATTATAGGTATGACATAGTATAGGTATGACATCAGTGTAGGTATAACTTGCGTTTCTAAATATAACAGAATATAATACAGGTAGCTACGTATATGATACACTATATGATTAATGAGGCATGACTTATACATGTAATTATGCCAGGGTTGTTGTTTTATATACCTCGCGTAAAAAGTTCCCCAATCGAGGTTTGCACATTAATAACTTTTTTATTACGCTATTACCATTCATAAATTTGGTATCATTGGAAAGCGTGAATCCTCCTCTTTACAAATGTAGGGCAAAGTCAAAAGTGAAATGTTGCAAAATGCACTGATTTTGTCAACATAGTGCCTTCCTTGGCTTGAATGGGGGTGAGGTGGTCATGCATTCAAGCCACGTTTTATTCTTCAAACAAAAGGAAGGCACACTGTTGACAAAATCAGTGTATTTTGCAACATTTCATTTTTTACTTTGCCATACATTCGGATGTAATGCACATTCCATGATACAATATCCATATCAAATGTTATATCAATGTAAAGAGGAGGATTCACGCTTTCCAATGATACCAAATATATGAATGGTAATAACGTAATAGGCATTCAAGCCACATTTTAATCTTCAAACAAAAGGAAGGCCCTTTGTTGACAGAATCAGTGCATTTTGCAACATTTCACTTTTGACTTTGCCCTACATTTGGATGCAATGCACATTCCATGATGAAATACTCATAGCAAATGTTATATAAATGTAAAGGGGAGAATTCACGCTTTCCAATGATACCAAATTTATCAATGGTAATAACCTAATAGAAAAGTTATTAATGCGCAAACCTCGATTGCGGAACTTTTTGTGCGAAGTATATATAATTATGTCAACAAGTTTGATTGAAATAAATGTCGACGGAAGTTTGTTTCATAACACCATTTATTATGTCACTATGTATTTATAACTACAAAGGTATTATTACACTAGCGTAATTGTATACTATACTGTATAAATTATATCCGTTTAGTTACATAATTGTATTTCTAAAACAAACGTGATATATTCATGCCATGCAGGTAATTAATTATACCTACGTTATTTATAAGGCTGTTTTAAAACTACACACTCCCCATAATATAAACAACTATAATATGCATGTAGACATGACATATTACGGGGCGTTCAATAAGTTCATAGCCCGACCTTGAAGGAGCAGGAAGTTGGGGTACCTAATGTTGTGTATGCAATGTTGCATCCTTCACATGATCAGTGGGGGTCAGTGATGCAAAGCCAGGTCAGTTGTATTCTGTTTGTGTTCATACACTGGCCGTCCATGTTGCAATGTTCATTAAAAAATCTCTTGGAAATTGAAGCGATGAAAGTTGATGAGAGGCATGTGCTGCTCCAGGACAATGTATCTGTTCACAAGAGCAGGGTGACCCTGCAAAAGCCATTAACTGCAGGATGGGGTTGTTGCTGCTTCCTCCCTATTCCCAGAACCTGGCATCGTTAGATCTCTTCCCACAGATGAAGAAATACTCCCGAGGTTGTGCTTTTCAGGAGGATAATGAGACAAAAGATGCCAATATGCAGGTTTCTGAGAGGTTTTTAAGAGACGTCTTCAAGGAGGTCCTGGAGGCCCTTAGGAAGAATGTCGAAAATGCGTAGCTGTAGATGAGGACTGTGTGGACAAATAACCTGTCTATATTAGTTGATGTTGCACCTTGACTCCTTCAAGGTCGGGCTATGAACTATTTGTACGCCCACTTGCATTTATAAAAAATAATAATAATAACGTAATATATACAGGTAACTATCAGACTATAGTACATGTATAATAATGATTTATGACTTATACATGTATTTATGGCAGGGTTGTTGTTTTATAAAAAATAACAAAATTCAACTATTATTATGTCAACAGGTGGGAAAAGGGAAAGTACGCAGAAATTCCCAGAGCGGCCCGGAACAGACAGTACGTGATACGTCATCATGCATGTCATCGACCCGATATATCAGGAAAAGTGGTGGTATGATACTATATAAATATAGTCTACAGTGGAGCCTGTCACAAAGGTCTCTGATTTTGATATAGCATAATACCTATATTATATATTATATAGTATATACACAAAAAACAAAATAATAATGTTGAGGGTTTTACCCCGATTTTTATAACAGAATGCCGGATAAAACAAGGTAATATATGGTCACAAGCTCCGCGTTATAATAAGGTTCCGAAGTTACATTGGAACCTCATTATAACGCGGAGGGATACATCTTATTTGTTTGTAATGATAATTAATCATCAATTGGCTACCGGTATCTAGCATTTTGACAAGGACTGTATAGCTCATGCAGGTGGCTGTTTCACAACAAATCATAATTTGTCATTTAAATTGTCATTTGTCATATCAATTACAATTCATCAATTCATCGTAGAAATTTCATTAGTCACCGCGACATAATACTTGATGAAACCAGGCTAACGCGATAATTATTTCACCAGTTGTTTTGATTTTGGTTTTAATCTAACCATGACAATGACGTAATGTACGAATAAGGAATGACATATTAAAAGCTAAGAGGAAATGGTTTGACAACAGGAAATATTTTTTCGCAGGCACCTTATCTTTTGTCGATTCATTTTCTCTTTCGTAATTATATTTTTTAATCATGTTAATCAGAGATGGCAAATCAATAATCAAAGTCTATTCGATCATCGGTACTGCAGCTAAAATAAACATCATTATGATAATTTGTTATACAATCTATAATTCATGAAAATAATCTTAGATTTAAGAAGACAGTACTGTACATCAATTTCTTGAACAAATTATTCCTATATTCCATTGTTTTGATACAAAATATTTTGAACAAGTAAAACGGAAACCTTCATAAATCCCACATGTCCCAAGGGAGAACAAGAGCTACATCAATTCAAGGAATATAATCAAACCGGATCTTGGTCCATGGTCGTGAAATAATGGAGGAAGTACATATCAGATTGAGTGCCTTATTTGGGGAAATGGATGCACCGGATCAGATGAATATTCATTATATTCCTCTATCTATTTGGGCGAAGTGTTTACCACACTGTGAAAAAAAAGGGTAAATATTTACCCAATATTTTACCCAACGTTGGAAGTATAGTCAACCTCAACAACTACTGGGCAATATTTTAACCAACGTTGTTGGGCACATTAATGTGCCCAACTGTTGGGTAAGTACGTATATTTACCCAATATTTTACCCAACGTTGGAAGCATAGTCAACCTCAACAACTACTGGGCAATATTTTAACCAACGTTGTTGGGACATTAATGTGCCCAACTGTTGGGTAATTACGTATATTTACCCAATATTTTACCCAACGTTGGAAGCATAGTCAACCTCAACAACTACTGGGCAATATTTTAACCAACGTTGTTGGGACATTAATGTGCACAACTTTTGGGTAATTACGTATATTTACCCAATATTTTACTCAACGTTGGAAGCATAGTCAACCTCAACAACTACTGGGCAATATTTTAACCAACGTTGTTGGGACATTAATGTGCCCAACTGCTGGGTAATTACGTATATTTACCCAATATTTTACCCAACGTTGGAAGCATAGTCAATCTCAACAACTACTGGGCAATATTTTAACCAACGTTGTTGGGACATTAATGTGCACAACTGTTGGGTAATTACGTATATTTACCCAATATTTTACCCAACGTTGGAAGCATAGTCAACCTCAACAACTACTGGGCAATATTTTAACCAACGTTGTTGGGACATAAATGTGCCCAACTGTTGGGTTATATTTTGAACTAAGTTTTGGGGACATTAATGTGCCCAACCTTTTAACAAAGTAATTTACCCAGTATTTGGGCAAGACCTATAATAATTACCCAGAAAATGACATAATTTAACTAAGTTGTTGAGTTATTATGATATCAATAAAATCAATAAAACTATTTGTTGGGCATTTTTCAGTTGCTTTAAACAACAAATGGTCATTATCTGACTGCCCAGGACGAAAAACCAATTGAAATTACCAATAAAAAATTACCAATTGAAATGTCCAAATTGGTAATCCCAATTGAAACTAGTTTGCAATTCGGACGTATGGGACATGTGGTCCAAATCATGTGAGATACATTGGGGTCAATGTATAATCACACGCAACTGGTCTATTTAGACTTTCTAAGTGCAATCTGGCTGTGCCAGCTTAGGAATGAATTTATAATACACACGCAGCATGTCGCGTATATTATATCACATGTGTAGCATACATAAAAAGTGGTTATGAAAACAAATCAAGTCAAATTCAACAGAAAACCAATGGTATAACAAGGTAAACATGTGATGCAAAGTTTGTCATAATAATTCTTACATAAAACACAAACGATTGACACATGAATAACGAAATAATTTTACTTCAAAATTAATATTTGTTCATATTTTGTGATTTTTTGTTGAAATCACAGTGGCACGCACGTATACAGATTACCACTCAGTAGGGCAATTACTTGCCCAACAATTGGACATCTGTATTTGGGCAGCGGCAGAGTACAAATTTGCTCAAGTATTGGTCAAATAATGCCCAACAAAACAAATACCAACGTATATGTTACCCAACAAAAAAATTACCAACGTAAATTTACTCTTTTTTTTCACAGTGGCACGCACATATACAGTTTACCACTCAGCAGGGCAATTACTTGCCCAACAATTGGACATCTGTTTTTGGGCAACGGCAGAGTAAAAATTTGCTCAAGTATTGGTCAAATAATGCCCAGCAAAACAAATACCAACGTATATGTTACCCAACAAAAAAATTACCAACGTAAATTTACTCTTTTGTTCACAGTGGCACGCACATATACAGTTTACCACTCAGCAGGGCAATTACTTGCCCAACAATTGGACATCTGTATTTCGGCAACGGCAGAGTAAAAATTTGCTCAAGTATTGGTCAAATAATGCCCAACAAAACAAATACCAACGTATATATTACCCAACAAAAAAATTACCAACGTAAATTGACTCTTTTTTCACAGTGGCACGCACGTATACAGTTTACCACTCAGCAGGGCAATTACTTGCCCAACAATTGGACATCTGTATTTAGGCAGCGGCAGAGTACAACTTTGCTTAAGTATTGGTCAAATATTGCCCAACAAAACAGTTACCAACGTATATATTACCCAACAAAAAAAATACCAAGGTAAATTTACTCTTTTTTTCACAATGGCACGATCGTATGTAGTTTACCACTCAGCAGGGCAATTAATTGCCTAACAATTGGACATCTGTATTTAGGCAGCGGCAGAGTACAACTTTGTTTAAGTATTGGTCAAATGTTGCCCAACAAAACAGTAACTAACGTATTTATTACCCAACAAAAAAATACCCAACGTAAATGTACTACTTTTTTTCACAGTGCATTAACAGCTTTGTCATCATGATTACACCCACGTTTCTGTGAATGATTCGATACGAACTTTGACAATGAGCGCTACGATTCTTTTAAATTCACATAGTGTTAAGGACTTATGATTTCGAACGTATTATGTATCTCAAAACATACCTTTAACGGCTTTCAATGTAAACTTTAAACATGTTAAACGTTATCCTTACACACTTTATCAAGGACAAAGTATAAGCATTTAAATGTTGTCATTAGGCATAACCACCAAATGAGTAATGTATCGTTTAATACGTCGTGTTTGTATAATTATACAGTCTGATAAAACTTATTATTTCCCGGGTTCGAGCCAGAAACAAGATAACTAAATGACTTGTGTTTTTGGCTAATGATAATGGAACCAGACTGAGAGGTCCAATTAAACCAATCATGGCAAGATATTAGTGTATGCCTCTCTACCTCCAAAAGCAATCGTCATAGTTTAACCGTGTAATAAGTAATTTCGTGGCAATAGCCTTTCGTAAATATGGTTAGAGCAAGGAGGTACTAGTCAAAGCCTAGTACCTCCTTGGTTAGAGCAGAGTAAAGACACCGCAGATGTCCTGGTTGAAAAGGGTAAATCAGTCAGACCATCTGCCATCATTTCCAAGTGTTTGCTTGTCTTGGTGTTCCGGTTTCGGGTGATTATTGAATTATCTGTTTCTTCCGAAAAACGAACTAGACCACTTCCGGGGCGTTCTTTGTTGGCCCATATTTAGTAAAAAACCGAAATGTTTTGTTAAAATGTTGACAATTATTTATGCCTGAGCTAGTTGAAACAACAATAGGGACAGGATATTATTAGTTTTTAAAGACATTGCTGTCGGCTTCTTGCAATCCTAGTTTATCATGTTTATTCAAATTCAAATCAAGATGGAGTACTGTAGGTAAAGTTATATTCTGTTAATAATCGGGAAACTGCAAGTTAACATTATTTCATTGAAAAATGTTAGTATAGTCATCATTATGCAGTAACCAATACCACTTTCATGGTGACTTTTATTTGAGTTTTTGTTATTTTTATTGGATGACTTGCCATTGACATTTCGTGCAAGAATCTGTATATGTTCCAGAAAAATCGATGGAAAGACAAACTGTACAATGATTATTTAGGGAAAAGTACCCGCACTACCTGGAAGTCTTTTGATTACGTTATCCCACGAAGCAGAAAAGGGCAATATGACGTCACGGGCAGATTGACAGTGAAAGTGCACGCGCCGAACAGATGTGACCTGTGACCTGTGACTTTTTTCCTCTCAGACTTGTAAAAAAAAAAAAATTGTTCTACATAATAGAGTACTTTTTTATATCCCAAGTGTATGACATGATTGATCCCAGGGTGCTTGTATTACCATTGTTAACGTGGTTAACATGGAAAGCGTACTCAGCGAACGGGTTTGACCTCAAGGGTCTTTTTGGTGTGTGTCTGATGGCCCTTATGTTTTGTAATTCCCTCGTGCGTGGTACAATCGATTCATACAAACCTACGTCATGTACGTGCAGTTCTACTATATGCTGATGCTGCTGCTACTAATAATAGCCTACTACTACTACTACTACTACTAGTACTACTACTAGTCTACTACTACTACTACTACTACTACTACTACTACTACTACTACTACTACTACTACTACTACTACTAGTCTACTACTACTAGTCTACTACTACTACTACTACTACTACTACTACTACTACTACTACTACTACTACTACTACTACTACTACTACTACTAATACTACTATTACTACTACTACTACTACTACTACTACTACTACTACTACTACTACTACTACTACTACTATACTACTACTACTACTACTACTACTACTACTACTACTACTACTACTACTACTACTACTACTACTACTACTACTACTGCTACTACTAGTACTTGTAATACTACTACTACTTCTAATTCTACTTCTTCAACTATACAGTCTTCTATGATCTCTCAGAAAAAGACAGTGGTGTGTAATTACAACAATGGCTTCAACATCAGCTGTATATTTCGATAGATAATTTAACATTATGATAATCATATTGCTGCAGAATAAATAGAATGATTCATGAATTTTGGCCCGCAGATAATGGGATATCATAACTTTTTCTAAGAACGAAATCAAATCCATCAACCTTGTCATTTCTGTTTGTTTTTGTGTTTTTTTTCTCCCAGGCCTCGTAATGTCACATCCGTGTTTATTGCACGTAACACGGTTGATGTCGCTAGTGATGGAAGTTTTCATGATTTGAGTTATGCCACATCAGAATACTCATGTAGGGTCAATCTACATGGAGGGGGGGTTGCAAGGAGCAATAGTTCTGACAGGACATTGGGTAAAATACACCCCCCCCCCCCCATCCCCATTATTCTCCTTACCTCTAGTGACTATTGCCTAAGCTATATATTTGACGGCCAATATTCTAAAATACATGTACATAATTAACAACATATCGCGATAACTTTTATAACTAAGGGCGTTTCAGGGTTTAGCGTTTCAGGGTGTACACCTTCACAAGATGCCTTTCACTGTTTCACTGTTGCATAATTCATGTAATTACGTCGAGCTTGGACCTAATTGATCCCCTAAGATTACTTGCTCTTTCTCCATGCACACGATACAGATTTTTAAAGTTGATTCGGCTTCGTAAATCAGATGCGCGGTGCCATATTGCGAACACCTTGCTCATCATAGCACTGAATCAGTGTGATGCAGTGCGCGCGAACTAACCTAGTTCAACCATCAACATTGCGACCCGCGGTGTAGCATCGGATTCCCACTTGATGATTTTGAAGAAGAAGAAGAAAAAACCTCTATCATCCTCGTCCTCCCCTTTCTCCCCCTCCGTACCTGGCCTTGTTTAATAGATGGCATGATTTTGTTTGCTGCACGTAGCGCGGTTGATATCTATAATTATTAGTTGATAACTTTTCCCTTATTAGAAAAGTAATGATTGGCGATTAGTGTTAAATCAAAGTAACCATGGTATCTTGGATTAGCCCACAAAAAAAACATGAACGAAAGAACATGATGGGGGTTTTCCATGATGACGTTGGAGCTTTAGCACAGTGAAGTGCTCGTCCAAGGTCTTTACATTCTATTGATGTTTTTTCCCGCCATGATATTATTATAACAAGTTACAGGCTTTTGCATGTTTTGTAAGATAATTGTCATGGCCACAAGATCCTCGTTATAATGAAGATTTGGCTTTCTCCAAAGGGAAATGATGAATTGCGCTTAAGTTATTACCATCCAATTTCCATATATCAATTTTTACATCAAATTTAGATTAGAAAGCCTCGTTATAATGAAGATTTGGCTTTCTCCAAAGGGAAATGATGAATTGCGCTTAAGTTATTACCATCCAATTTCCATATATCAATTTTTACATCAAATTTAGATTTGATTTGTGCACATTATTTCCAAACAACATTCCATTACGATGATAAAAAACATCATCCTTGCCGTCTATCATCTTTTTTCTCCTCGTAATAATAACTACATGCCATCATTCCTCGAGAGCGTACGACATAGATTATATTGTGATTTCAGTTTTAAGGCTTCGCGCCTGAACTGTAAGAAACGACTTGGGAAAGAATAGTCCATTACGACAACAACATTACGACAACAACAACAACATAGTTGCACGCACAGGTTGAGCTGCACCCGCGAAGCTGCAACTGCTTATGTGGCTGTAGCCTCTTGACAAGGCATGTCTCGTCTGAGCTCAGTTGAATGCACGGTATAGTATGCATTATGCAGAAACGACTGGACAGCGCGACTACCCTGCACAATCATTTGGCGAGGGGATCACTCGTGAATTCACCACTCGTCAGATAGCCTCCATCAGGCGTTCAGTCGTTCCTGATCCTGCATGCAGCGCAGCCATTGCTTGCTTGAGACACGAAGCCTTGTTAAAGGCTAATGTGACTGATGCCTGGATAGTCAGATAGTTGTTCTTGCCAGTCGTGTTCTTCATTTAGACGGGGAGGTCTAGTGTGCTACCTAGTTGTCCTGAAGCCACTTGTTGATGGCGGATTTGCATATTGCATGATGTATGTAACAAGGTTGATCCCTGTCACTAATCTTTCCTCACGGAAGTCACGAAGTAGTTATTAGCGATTAGAGATATATTACCATTACAGTGACGTAGAAAGGGCCAGCTCTAATCGGGACATGGCGGAGGGGTAGGATAATAATTGCTCATAATTATGTTATATTGTGGGACGTGGGGGCAGTTGATAGCCCTTATCCCATTTGCCCGCCCCCTTAGCTACTTGACCGTTCAATTATTATTAACAGATCCAGCACCCGTTGGTCTAATAGAACAACAAAAACAGCAAATACAATGCAAAGAGCCCGGCTTAGACCATGTGACATCATAGAAAGAATAGACGAAACAAAATACGCATGGATTGTGTGAATCAAATTAAATGCTACTACATGAAAGGGAAAATCTCACGTACAAAACCAATTTAGGGAGAAATGAGATATGAGCCAGAGTAACAATAGGCACTCGGGAGGACACAATACTGTTTGACAATCAAAAGTCATCGATATAATATACCATGTCAAAAGTGCACTGGCCGATCGTACAAGCTCGGCTCCCATGATGCACTTTGCAACACGTAACTCTCGTATCATGACAATTTGCAACGTCATGATGACCACCTGTGTTTTATGTATCGAAAGTTCATATGATTCTGGGTCCGCAGTGTTTACTGTACGTAGGAAAGTTTTGATAACATTTTGGTTTTGACCCAACTTTTGCTTTACTCACTGGGTGGAAAAACAATAGATTATCAAAATCAATGCAGTATCACTAATTAAAGTACACGACAATTAAAAACAAGGTTCATCTTTTCATGCAGCTCTCTTTTCTTCGTATTAAATATGTAAACATGAATCTTTTCACAGCATATAGTAGTCATTTGACTTTATGGTTCTATTTTGATTTTGATGCTTTGCCAAAACAGCAGACTATTGTGAGGAATGCGCAACCTGATAATAGAACTTCATCAATATTATGCTGTAGTGACGTTTCTGGGCCCATCATTATGCAAGTTATCGGTTGGTTGTTTGGTTTTTACAGCCAGGTTCAACATGTTCAATCAATTATGATATTTATACCTCTGGAAACACCCTCTATCGCCACCATCCAAGACACCCAGCCTGGGTTTCGAACCTTGGCGATTCGTATGAAGAGTAGAGCTCTGGGTTTACTTACAGAGATTGAAGTATAACTTGAATTCGAAGTTGAACTTACAATTTAGGAAAGCCATTCCTTGCTTTGGAATACAACTTAATACAATTTGAATTTTGAATTTTAAAACTTAATTTATATTTTAAAAAATGAAATTTCATAATATTATTTTAGACGCCCATAAAATGTTACATCAAGAACATGAACATTTGAAACATAATTTGATGCTTTGTTTAAAACAAAAACTCTTCATGAACAATAGAACCAGATGACTGTCCATTAAGCCGAACTTAAAATATTCATGAAACACCGGCCCCCAGCTCTTACAACTACAAGTCGTCACTGAACATGCTGAACCACCCTCACGTTGTCCAAGTGGTTCGCGGTGACGTCACGATCGGCAGCTGCGGGCAAACGCCCTGCGTACACAGTGATTCGCCAAGAAGATAGCACGGGATATAGACAGACAAAATAAACGTGATAAAGAGGAATACAGGAAATGCAGAGGAATCAAAGAAAGTATCAAAGCGGATGTGTAGAATGATGGCTGCCGGGGACGATACATATAATGATAAGGACCTAACCCGGACAGATGAAAGGGCGAACGTTGGATTTATTTGTAGGACCATGGTAGGATATAGTTGCTGTCGTACGAAGAAGAAGAACAAATCCAGAATACCTGTTCCTAACTAGATCCTGTCATTTCCCTAGAGTTAATACAGAGCCCGCCATGTTCTAGTAGGCAATGACTTAGATTAACACAGATCATGGATTCGTATTATTGATAAAAACTAAGTCCATTGAGAGAAAGACCTTGAAGTATTATAGTAGTAGTAACTTTCGATAATATTATTGACAATTTGCATGCCCTCACATCTTAATTGCGTCATGCTTTTTTGCTAATTGCTATCAAAATATGTATATCTATTATCTGTATTGTTTTATGACCATCATGATGATAAAAAAACAACACCGACTGACCGAACGTCACGACCAGTCACAGGACATTCTACACCACAGTGCATACTAAAGAGAGATAGGATGAGCACATGAAACAGACGGGAAGAGAGAGTTAGAGGAGGGGGAGTAGGAGAGGGGGGGGGGGGGGGGGGGAGTGGGTGGAGGTCAGAAATACATGTGACTGACTGTAATGCTGTATGTTCGAGCGCCTGATGACAACGGTATCGTGATTGAATGACTGGCAGATATCTGACTGACTTAATTAATGAATTAGTCCATCAGCTAATGAATGGAGATCCAGATTGGAGCAACACAGTTGGATAGTAGGTTAAAGCAGATACAAATATATGTGTTAGTTTTTTAATATAATTATATTCTCATCTGGCAAACGTCTGCGTGGAAGATTGTTGAAGCAGACCTTTTTTTAAACATTGTTAAACGTCGCACAAGATTTGTTTTTAATAGCAGGGATACATTCAAGAATGAAATTGATGCAAACCAACTTAAAGGTATCTAGTAACTTTGTTGACAAGTGCAAAAAGTGATGCGTGGTTTATGAAATGTGTATTGGTGTGATCTGATATGTCCAGAAAGTAATGTGCGTAAATTTCAAGTTAATTGGATGTTATTTGGCCGAGAAATGAGCGAAAATGCAAAGTGATATTCTCTTACTCTTTGCACTTACTTTGCACACGGCTGAAAAAGGTCCCGTACATAATCAGATCCGAACACTTCAATCGCAAATATGTTTTGAACGAAATGGAAATTTGAAAGAAAAAAAAACCTGTCCCATGCTTCTATTGTTAATACTAATAAATCAAGGTATGGAGCCGCTAGAATTCCAATTGGATTTTGAGGATTTGGACAATGTTACGAAGTCCCTTTAAATAAATCAGACTGACAACATGACTAGCGATAGACCTTCGTTGAAGACAATTTGGTTGTATTATAACATACTAGTAGCCTACATAATTATCCATAGACCATGCATTCCTGAGCATGGCGAGTATCTTCAGGATATTTCCTGAGAGTGGGATAATTGAATCCTAATGAGACATGCCACAGACGACCCTCGATCCGACCCGTGACGCTTAATACTCATGTGACGTAACGTGACTTCCGCTCGCGAGGGACATTTAGACAAGAAAAGGGTCTGTTGAAACCCTGTGATACACACAACGCACGAGGTATGTCACTACAGTTTCCTGAGAAGCGATCCGTCGCCGGTTTCTGCGGTGTAGCATCTCCACGCCTGATAATATTTAATACTCATGTGACGTAACGTGACTTCCTCACGCGAGGAACATTGGACAGACAAGGGTCTACTAACATGATTTGTATTCGGTGAAAGGATTATTAATTTGTATCCGTATAAGAAACCCTGTGATACCCATTACATTCACGTATGACCCTACAGGCTGTCGATAAGCAATGTGTTAAAATGCGTTAATCAGACGCGTGGTGCCACCTTGCGAAAGCCTTGCGCACGGCGCGGAAATACGTTTTCTTAAGAGCTCAAAGCATGGCCATGTTATGTATCATACGCATGCCTCGCGCAACTACTGTCAGTATGTAACTTAATTTCGGACGCTAGTACGCTTGCCTGGGTATTGAACTCATGCGCCATCCCGTCCAGTTCTGAAGACATGTTGCTACCCTACATGCGCATTACAATTTCGACGACACACACACTTTAAATGTAATGAATGTCAAACATGTTGATGAATATCAGGAACACCTTTCCTGGCGGATTCATTTGCTGATAATGTCTTAGGTGTGCGATTGGGGGCATGTCCGGGAGTCGAACACGAGACCTGCGGACATCCGGGGCTAATTGTATGCATGGTTCTTAGCCGGCTGTGTGGGAATTCAACGAACTCCCGTGTTCAATCAGGACGGAAGGACAGAGGAATAATTCAACCTAATTAATTGACATTACGTAATAACAACATTAGTGCGAAATTCATCTGGCCATGGGACAAGATGCAGACATCTAAACCAAGCAGCTCATTTGATAAATCATCATTAATTTGTTTACCTATAAACATGATAAATCCCACTTGCCATTCGGACCGTCGTGACCGTCGCGTTCAGAAGAAGATTTGTTTAGATTACGTAATTGTAATTGCTTTGTCCTTATTTGTGTATTATTTCAAAACAAAGCCGTCGCATTTGATGGGGAGGTAATGATCATAATTATCATTCATTATACAAATACGTGTACATAAACAATATTATTATCGTTTTCAATGAGGGGCGCCTTGTTTAGATTACGTAATGTATTGTTCTAATCCTATGTTTATTATCCTGAAAATAAGTACGCAAATTATCGAGGTGACTATGCCCTTGATACAAAACAAATACGTTTATCAAGTTGCAAAATATTGTTGCCATTATTAATGAGACGCTTTGTTTAGAATACGTCATAATTGCTCAAATCTTATTTCTATTAATATCTTGAAAGTAAGCGCGCATCGAAAAATGTGACTATTATTATATATCCTTGATATTGAAACACAATGCCATGAAAACATTTACTTCCGGATCATTATTGTTGTTTTTCTCGTTGTTCATATCACGTAATAATTGTTTTATCAAGGTTGCATTTATCATTCTAAAGAACGCAATTAATTGATCGAAGAATACGATTTCGTCCTTCATATTATTTAAAAACATAGATACTTTATATTATTGTCGTTATGCTCAATTAAAATGTATACACAAATATACAGTTCAAGATTGCGTAATAATTGTTCTCCCGTCAGTTGTATTATTTTACACGCAAACCAATGGTACAAAAACATGGTTATGTCCTTGATGTATATTAAATTAAAGCCAATACATGTTCATACTAATTGTTATTGAAGACATTTCCAAAGAAATGGGAAGTAATAATTGCTCAAACCTTCTTCGTATTATTTTGAAAGCATCAATCAATCGAAGAATGTGATTGGAGGGATATACTTGTAAACAAGTACGTGTACATCAATCGAAGAATGTGATTGGAGGGATATACTTGTAAACAAGTACGTGTACATCAATCGAAGAATGTGATTGGAGGGATATACTTGTAAACAAGTACGTGTACATCAATCGAAGAATGTGATTGGAGGGATATACTTGTAAACAATTGCGTGTACATCCAACTTATTATTGTCGTAATGTTCAATGGAATTACGCACACAATGGTCAATGAATAGGACTATGCCCTTGATACAATAACAAACAAATACATTTCCTTAAGTGAGGCATGTAAAGTGTCTAACTCCACGAAAATTACTTGGAGCTTCCTCGTTTCTCTTCTACCGTGTTGTTTAGCTTATGGTAAGAGAAGAATAAAATAGGGTTAGATTTTTTCAAATGCCCCTTTAGTAAGACGATATCTATCATTCAGCTCAAAAGCGTTAACAAACGGTCATGAACCTCATAAACGTTGTAAAAGCTGACGCATATTTTGGCTTTTTTAACCAGGAAAGCAGTTTTCTTTCTCAATGAAACGTTCACACATCATTCGGACATATCTTACAATGATTTCGGTACAGGATTGAAGTCTTGAATGTCATTTTGGGCAATATCTGACACTTTACAGGCCTCACTTTAATTGTAATTTTTTTATTATTATAATCGCATACTGATAAAAAAACACACATTTGTTTCCATTGTGAAATAACGCACACAATTATTGATAAAACTTAATAATTATAGCTTTGACATGTATACATCGTAAATGTATACGACAGTGTTATTATTCTAAAATAAATCAAATTAAGCACATTTATGAATGAATAGAAAAGTGTTTCAACCACCGACCGAACGATCCTATACTAAAAATAAAACGCATAGATGAATTGAATAGATGCATACACAATTAAAACAAATATAAATTTAGTGTCGCCTGTAGTTCTTATTTTATCCCCATTCTTATTGAATATACAAATATTGAATTTTATTTGAAATAAAAGGGGGATCGTTTGTAACGAATTAATTTAACATGCGAGTCTCTCCTACAATGATACTTGGCCCGTTCAGATATCAACGGATAGCGGAAACGTATGCCCAACGAATAGACAATTTGCGAAATGAAATTATCCGGTGATGAAAGTCTTCTCCATTGCTTCATGTACAAAACATAGAACAACGTACATCACCAGACAAGAAACGCATAGAACGGATGAAAAATTTAGCTCTCCGTTTGACATACGTTTGCGCAATCCGTTGATATGTGACCGGGCTATATGGTTTTTTATGAGAAACATGTACATTATTTTGGTGTTTTTTCTGGCGCTGAAGCATACAAGTGTGATTGATGCGTGTATATTGTATTTATTAACTTGTGGCAGTCAATCATTTGTGAAATTACCCATATTCCGTACAGACGGAATAATATTCAACAGGGGTGTCGATCCGTTTTTGAGATTGGGGGGGCGAAATTTGAAAATTTTTCCAGAGTGACCACTGAGAGAGCTAAAAGCCCCACATTGGCATGCCCGGAAGTTTTATTATGCGCTCATTGAAAGTGTCTTGATGGCTCGAAGACCTGACTTTGGGGGGCACCCACATTTGGGGACAATAATGGGGGTCCAGGGGGCGGAGCCCCCGGAAGCTTTTAGATTTCAGACATTTGCTCCTAGCATGGGTGTTAAAATTGTATAAAATAGTGAACCTACTCATAACGTATTTTTAAAGGGCATAGCGAGGAAAAGACTGAGCCTTGCATGAGATGGATCCACGTGATCATGTATACTATAGAGCCATCGATATAGTCTAGGGCATTGGGCTCCCATGAAACTAAGCAAGGGCGTCAACAATTTCTCAAAAGTGTACCGGAGACATTGCGAGGGAGCGAAGCGACCGAGCGGGGGAGGGTGTGGGAGGGGGTGTCCCCCTCCCACAGTAGGGAGCTTTTGTATTTTTGGGCGTGAAATTGTGCGATTTGGTGCACACCTGAGACAGAAATTTCACGCAATTTGAAGTATATACCCAGATAACAATGCTACGTTGGCCCATCGTTGGCCCAATGTAGGCGGTCATGTTGGGCCAACGTCAAAACGTGACGTTTTGCCCACGTCATTCTTGCCGCTGGGCCCTTGTCGGCCCAACCCCCATAAGCCAACGTCAATTGCCAATGTTGCGCCAACGTTTGCCCAACCTTTTATTTTGCTATTTCTGACGTCAAGCCAACATTGAGCCGACTAAACCCCAACGTTGATACGACTATATAAGTGAACGTTGGCCCTACGTTGCCTTGCCTACCGTCGTAATGCGGTTGTTTGTCAAACGTTAGTACGACGTCAACTAGCCAACCAATATCCAACGTAGTAGGCGAAACGTTGGCCCAACGTTTGCTTTTCGACCATATAAATATGATTGTTCGTCTAACTATCACCCAACGTTGTTTCAACGTACATTTGCCGACCAGTTTGCCAACAGTCAACAGCCAACGTCGGCTTAACGTTGTTTTAACGTCAGCTCGCCGACTGCAGCAAAATGGTTGTGAATTTACCGTAGGCCAACGTTGGCTAAACGTTGTTTTTCCAACCGCGACGGTGCCGACTATAGACTACGTTCCGCCAACGTCGCATTGTTATCTGGGTAGGTATGGAACCAAACATACATAATGACAAAGGGAGGGGGACAATCTGCTCCTTTTTCAAATGTGGGGGGACATGATATTCCAATTTGATTTGCGTTCAGCGCATATGTACCAAGATTATTTTATTTTCTGTGACGGTGTGCTATCTATAGATGAGGGTTTACTAAACTTCGTTTGAGGTGTGCATTTGAGAAATTACGCTGCCCAACACATTTCAAAAGGTGAGTTCCTGCAACCCAAATTAAACTTGCAATATGAGAAAATGTATGCGCGCGAAGCGCGCGGAAAAAAAAAGATTTACAGTTCTTTTCAAACTAAAAAACGGCTATTTTGAAGATTAATTATTGATAAATGTGTCTTTCCCCTCTTTGGCATTATATCACTCGATCTTTTTCTTCCTCATTTTCGGAATTATTGGGGGGGCGAAATGATATGTTCGCCCCCCCAATATTTTCATTGGGGGGGCGACCGCCCCCCCTGCCCCCCAGGATCGACACCCCTGATATTCAAGTATGTTCGTGACCATTATGAAGATTGCTTATCGTTATAATGTGTTTGGCCTGTATATGAGTACATACTTATGCTTATTGAATGGAGCATTACCGGAGGACCGGAACATGTTACTCGCAGGCCGGTCTTTCCGCTCTACACCGCACACTAATTATTTGCGATGATTGCGGCAGCAAGGTTGATCATGTTGATGGAATGGGAATGAATTGGGCATCACCATTGACTCACTGATCGATGGCGATCAGCATGACTTAAAACAAATAAAACCGCGTGTCAGCAATTATAATGAAGGCCAATTTGTTATGACTCGTACGTATTATGATCTCATTTGTAATGTATGATATCACAGGGTATGTTATTGTCGGAAAGGATGGTTCTCTGAATGAGTATGCATTTTTGTGGCATAGCGTTGTCCGACAAATTAGGGCCGGGGTGCATGGGGGTACACAACAGTCATGAATATTTAAGGAGGCATACTCAGTCTTTGTGTGTGTGTGTGTGTGTGTGTGTGTGTGTGTGTGTGTGTGTGTATTTATGTTTCTTTATTATGTTGCCTCTTATATCTTTTGCATGCATGTGACCCTGACATACATGTACACGAAACCCGGAGCCAGACGTATTCAATTGATGTGCGAATATACCCTGGCTAACATGTACATATACCGGTACAGTGAACACCCATGATGATGACCCCTACTAAACCCAATGGAATAATTTACTGGTGAATCATGAATCACGGGCAAGACTAGCCTTTAATCAAGGCTCTATATGGCTGGGATATCGATCATACATTACGAGCTGTGATCCCGCTTGTACAATTACAACTACTGTAGATTGGCTAGTTGCCATATAGCGCCTTTACTCCTTTGCACGCGGTAATGTATTAATGAGCCGAGCGAACGATATGACTAATTCATGAGATGAGATGACTAACCAATCAGATCGCAAGATACGGTTAGCAAGACCGGTAGTGTATTCCATCATGAATAAAGGGGTTAATTTTCTAGCAAACGTCAATATTAGCAACAAAATAGGTACAAACAAGATAGGTACCAATAATTTAGTAATTTCCTTGTAAGTAAATATGTTAATTTGTGTATACAATTTCTACTTGATCACATTGTCCATATTTTATAGAAAAAATATCACTTCAGAATAACAATATACCCTAAACTAAAAATGAATGCGTCCATACCTTTTCGCTTCGCTAGCGTAGTCTTTGGCGGAGACCTTAAATTGAGATGCAAGTTATTGTGAACCCATTTACTGTGTACACTATGGCGTGTAGTTTCATTATTGTGATGTAGAGTGTCTAAAATAAGAGACCAGGGCAAGTGAACAGCTGATCTCATAAATCAAAACAGAGAACGTGTTTTTTCTGGAACTTGGATCACAGAGAGGGAATGCAACATAGTGTATAATAGGTCAACAGCCACAGAGCTAACGGAGGTAATCGTGTATATTGGTACATGAAGTGCGATATCATGGCTTTTGTCAAGCGAATCAGTGTCAATATTATGACTATGAGGGAAAATGGAGGAGACAAAAACAAAATTAGTAAGAAATGAAGAAAGACATGAGGCTAAGAGTTAGAAACCAACTGTTCGCATATGTTGTGTTTGTGGTAGAGATCTAGTTTTGTTCCGAAAGTATACAAGAGTTGATCCACAAACAGCGACCAAACTGAACACAATTACTAAAAGTGAAACCATCATCGACTTCGATATCTACACACAAAATATGCGGCATCTGTATAGCGAGAGTTGAACTGCTTAATTGAGAAAGAAAGAAAACGGTCTTCAACTCGGGGAGTACGAACTGAAACAGTGTATACTAAAATATGCAAGTATCCTCGGTCCAGGGCAAGCACTGGACGATGCATGCGGCCCGAGCTGCGGGCGTTGCGTCAATGACAGTTCCGCTCGTTGGCGTTGCTGCTGCAGCGGTGCAATGATTATGGTCGATACACAGACATGCAGGTGCATACTATTGCCTGAAAAATTGCACTTTGCCATATCCCGTGCATAGACTGACAAATTCATCCTGTTCCCTCAATAACTACCTTAACGCTGCAACTTGCAATTCTCTGAACTTCGTAATTTGTAATTTCTTAGCTGCGTATTCTGTACTCTTGTCAAGACAATTTTCACTCAAGATCGTTGGATTCGCCATATCGCATACTGGCCTAATACACACAGTTGCGGAGCACGACACGTAACGTCGCATTTGTATGCATATTCATAATATGAACAAACGAAAACGTGCATATTTGTTGTTGTTTATTTTTCATGTAAACCTTATATTAGACCGGTATTCATCTACCACTCGTGGTAGATGCGTGTAGCGTCCATTATAGTCGTTCTGCGCAATACCGGTACCGGTATGCAAATTCGTATACCGGTACCGGTATTGCGCAGAACGACTATAATGGACGCTACACGCATCTACCACGAGTGGTAGATGAATACCGGTCTAATATAAGGTTTACATGAAAAATAAACAACAACAAATATGCACGTTTTCGTTTGTTCATAATTAAACACCGTGCAATAAATGTGGTAGGTCCGTCAGTGCTCGTGGGATTGTACCTGCTATAGCACATAATGAGGTCAATTTCCTGTTGAATCCTTATCACGATGTCCCAGTGTCCCAGGGTGTATTTAATTAGTGGGGTAGTATAGGGGCCGAGGAGGTAAATTGCCGACCCCCCCCCCCCCCCCCCATCCCCGCCCCCTCTAAAAGTGATGAACATTATATCTGGTTCTACCAAGACTTGCCCAAAATTGCCAATATGGCCAATATCGAATTGCAAGTATAGATAAAGTTACAATTGAGTGTAAGTTACAATTGATCGTAAATTACAACCAATCAGATTTGCGCATTTAGAACACATGATCTGACTTAGAACTAATTGTAACTTACAATCGATTGTATCTCTTTCTGTAACAGGGGCCGTGACTTCCTATATTTCAAAATAACATGAATACCTGACAATATAAATTGTGTGATACACATTGACACAAACCCATTGAACAGTACGAGGCTTATTAATGTTGAAAAAAGTTTGTTTGAGGGAACAATATTTGTATGTTACTTTTACATATGCGGATAATTACGTATAATAGAGTGAGTTATATGCAACAGAACTACAGCCAACACAATTTCACATTTCCAGTATATTCTTTAATTACTCACAATCAAAAGTGACACAAGTTTTAGTTACTGAACTAGCTGGGAATATTCATGTCCGTTAGCAATGATAATACATTGTGCAGCATATAACTGAGAAAGGGTAGTGTAGGGATACATTCTTGTATAATTGTGCGTTTTATGCACACGTAATAGGAACAATCGGTAGACCCAGTTTATGAGGGTTTTCCATGTCATCATTTAACCAAATTATATACCAACTTGTGGCATGTCTGGGATTCTCGTGGCGAACAGGTAGTCAAATTACATACCAAACATAATTATGTTGATTGTCCTAAAGAACATGAAAGCCCGAAGTACTATTACGCAATTTTGAGGATCTTCCTTGTATGTGTTTTTTGTTTTTTTATTTATAAAGCGTACAGCCAAATTATGGACCAATTTCAGGGAATTTCCCTTGGAAAGTGGATCGATAAGAAGGAAGACCCTGTAAATCCCTAGAAATTGCCTTTAAGTCACCTACGTGCAAGATGATGGGCACAATATTATCTTCTACTTGTGGGTTTTCTTAAACATTTGGTTGACGTATGGAACGCAGGTGTGTTTTGTTTTATAAGCTCGTGTTCAGAAGCTTAAAATGGCCTCAACCCGTTTTCTTCTGGATAGCTTCATCCCCATTCTAATTTATACATGGTCACGCAGTCCAGGGGCGTAGCTACGAGTGGGGTGACGGGAGTGTGGGAACGGGGGCACGCCCCCCCCCCCCCCCCCAATAATGTGACAAAAACAATGCAGAACAAGAGTAACAACTACAAAATACATATATATAATATTGCGTGGCCCTTATTTCGATCAGACAATGCTATGCCACAGACACGGCAGGCAATGGATTAATCAGTGGCTGTGTAAAGGTAAAGCTAACAACGGAAGGTGTCATGAAGGACGCATGATGGCGCACTTCATAATGAATTCGCGAAAAATGTGCTTGAAATCTTTAATAGTGTCCATGATTTTGTTAAAAATATAGATTCCACCAGAAGGTTATGTTATTTGTTGTCCCCCCCTCCCCCCCCCCCCCCACCACCCCCTTTAATTTATATAACTATAAAAACATACACGTGCTAAGACACGCACATATATTATGTTATTGTAGATAAAATAAAGAAACACAAGACACTAAAAACAGGTAAAACTTAAATCTCACGCATGAAACAAGTCATATTGCCGTAAACCATACACATCCAAAGATCCACGATCTAAATATATATGGTTTGGGCCTTGAAGTCTTGAAGACTATGTATTTCTTCGAGAAACCATCTTTACTATAATACATAATTAATACGAATTGTGCCAATATTCCGCAGATCAAATCTTCCCATGTCGTGTTCTTCTTCTTTGTTATCCGTTAACTATCAGTGCCATCAATTTCTGAGCAATAACGAAAATCTGTAAAAAGTGCGGTCTTTATCGTTAGTACCCATCGGTGATACTCCAGGTGTTCTTGCAACACTTCCAACAACCTTTGCAATTGATTACATTTGCTCTTTTTCATTACTTTTATATATATTTTTTTTATCAGTTGCTTTATAGGTTTGAAATAAAAACAAATCACTTTGAATACCATTGTAATGAGAAAAACAAATGTTTTCCAGAATAATGAAACTTTCTAAACTCTTAGATATTCAGATAAGATACTCTGTATGAGCCAGATTTTATCCAAATGTCACAACAGTTTGCAAAAGGCATTTCACTATCATCTCCTCCGACTCTTCGTAGTAAACAGGTAAATATTGATTTAGAGAAACAAATTGAAGAACATCATTCAGGGTCTGCGATTTATTCCATTAGATGCAAGATACACAATGCGAGATAAATATACAAAAAAAGTTTTTCATTAAATTGTGCGATTACTTTCTATTAAACATCCATCATTAAGACAAATGCCCGCGGTTCCAAATAAATCTATTCATTTGAAAGCTGCGATTCCTTGTCATACAATTTATCACAAACTAAAGAAAAGCTGAACATTGCGCTAGTAAATGAAAAACTTCCTAATTGGAATCTAAAATATGAATTCGACATGATAATATTATGTGAATTTCACCATAAGGTTTGTGTTTATACCGATGAATATTAATCGCTTTTCTTCCTAGTCATTTTCGCCGTCAGTAATGTATATAATATATATCACTTTGTTTTTTTTTACTAAAGAGGATCGTATTACCTTCTCATTTTAATCACTCTATCGAGGCCGATTCTTTTCTTTTACCTGGTGATTGGAACATTTTCATTTTTTTCTTTGTGAAAAGTGATAGGAACAATCTAGTACGGAACCGGATCTGAGGGCCCTGGGTATATTGAGCTGTATTCATATAGAGACAATGTGGCGTGTCAAGCTGTCTATGGCATGTGAGAGCAGTGGGGGCCGGGGGGGGGGGGGGGCTGGATGCGACCTTGGTGGCTAAGGTCGTTTGCCCGACAAAATATGTTTCCTGTTTTAAGAAAAAGAGCTGATTTTTTGTTTGCACGGAAATGATCTGGATTTTTGTAAGTAGTGGTTTTGCCCGAACACCTTTTTGTTGGAGGGGGGCGATTGGGGGAGGGGGATACTTCATCCCCCTTGCCCCGTAGCCTCGTACGAACATGGGGAAAGGGGGGGGGGCATTGACTTTCTTTATGTATTAATGCTTTGTGCCTGTTCTGGTCGTGAAAATCAGAAATGAATTTATCCAACCATTTTTTAAATTTTAGATGGAGGAAACACCCTAAGTGAAATCTTGCTTCACGTCTGCCCCTAAGTCAGTCTCAACCCTGGCTACGCCATTGTATATGAAACGGACTTTGCCTATTCTCTACCAACGCACCCCACCAGGTATGGATGCTTATCAATCAATGACATGACTGACGTAGCTACGTATTGCATAAGGAGTAGGGGCGCAACCCCCACCCCCTCCCCCCCCCCCCCCCCTTCGTGAGATTCTCCAATGTATTCCTGTCTACCTTCTGCCTTTATGTATGGACGGTTCTTAACGATTTTCTTCCAACGATGCAACATGTTTTAATCAACTAGGCTATCGTTGCTGAGAGGGAAGATTTCCATTTTCTTAAATTGAAATTGAAGCTTCAGTATGATTTTGTTTAAACCTATGTATTGATCGATGTGAGAAGTATTTTAGTATTTTACCGACTGAGGTAGTTTCCGGTATGGTGCCCGGGGGAGATTATAACCGAAGAGATGGCAAAATGATAAATGATACAACTTGCAGAAAGAAATTGAAATTGCTGGAAGATAATTCCGGAAGGTTGTATGTAGATCATAAGAGGTTGTGTTGTGCATATTTTTTTTAAAACAATGTTATTGATTCTACTAGAAAAATAATGTAGGTAATGCATTTCTCGATTGCGCAATTCAAACCTATTTTATCGTTGTGTTGTTATTTTACACTTTCTTATTACTATTAATGTATTTATCATTATCCCTTCTCACATAAAAAAAAACGCGAACCCTGAGGCTGGTATCCGACCCGGGAAATTCTGCACCAGTCAAGTAATCACCCTATAGGCTGACAAAGAACGTGAACACATATCAGCGACTATCTAGAGGCCCATAGCTACTCCGTGGCAGTCGTGAAGGGGCTGATGATCAATAGCCGTGCCACATCAGACAGACACGCCACGATTTGTCGATGGATAGATATATAGACAGCTTTGAGAGAAACCAACTAACTGGTATTTTGTTACCATTTTGTCTTCTTGGACGACCCTGAACCACCTTCTCCTTAAAAAGACAGTATACCAAACGCACACAGAGCCGACCCGATCCGACTAAAGTGTAGAGGTTTTTTGTTCGCTGTCGGATCTGCTCAATACCTATGTGTTGGCTCGTTGTGCGTAAATTGCCTCACCACTCTGATTTTGCCATCTTGAACCAGTTGGAAGGCACTGTCATGACTGTAGGCAGATTCAACATGTTGTTTCGTCCCCGACTGATCGAGCCTGACTTAAGCCCCCCGCACACAGAGCCAACCCGACCCGATCTGACTGGTTTTCAGTCGGTTCAGCTCAGATATGCCTCAGAACTTCTGTTTTGCCGTTCGAGAGCCAGTCGGAGATCATTCGAGGCCGATTCAACATGTTGAATCGGCTACGACTGAGCGAAACCGACTCTAGCTTGACTGAAAACCAGTCGGATTGGGTCGAGTCGGCTCTGTGTGTGGAGGGCATTATTTAGCCTGACTGAAAACCAGTCGGAGCCAGTATATACTGGCATCAAGTGGGGATGTTGTACATGTGAACTGTGTCCAGTCTGTCAATCTTGACCAAACATCACGATGATCAGATGATGGACACAGAATACAATGATACCTTCATCTTTTCATTAAATGACATGTTATTAAGTATCATAATGTTTTTCAATGCGTATAATATTGATTGACAATTATATAGCACCTGCATGAAGAAGAGGTATGAACATTCTTTAGTATTGAAAGAAAAATAACAAATCAAATTATAATGAATCGGAATCGTTATGGTCGTAATACAATAATATTGGAGTCATTCATTGCCATCCACCAGTCTGTTTTAATTTTAGTATATAATTATGTTTTCAATTTCCAACAACATTTCACATATAGAAGATTGTACACACATGTATGTAAAAGAATACCAACTAATCAATGCAGGTATATCCTTATTATGCATCGTCAAAGTAGTTACTCATTGACAAAAGCAAACAGAGAAATAACTATGATAATAAAACAGTCTCAACTTGATGGCAGAACTTTTCTGGTTTACAAGTTATTATTCGAAGAAAATACATCATGTGCATAGCTATAATGTTGTAGAAGTTTTATTGCAAGCCAGTATATCCCAATATCCGTCTGATTGATTTTGCTATAACATGTATTCTCCATAGACCATAGCCAGAGTATTTTCGGACCAGTCGTGAATGGGTTAAGTTTCATTTCATGCATTTTGCTTCTGGAAAAAGTAGATCACCCTGAAATTACAACGTCAAATAAAATAATAGAAATACAATATTTTTATAAAAGCTACGACGGAGGTGACGGAAATTAAAGGCCTTTAGCAGAAATATAAATTTGATAATACACTTGATTAAAGTTACTTTCTTATCTAAGGAAAAAGAAACACCATTATAACCTCGTCATAGCCATCGGGTTGGTAGGTATTATAACATTTGAAAGTAACTTCCTTTTTTATGTTGTATACATTATTACTTTATTCACCTCAGGGAAAGATAATTCGATCAGGAAAAGGGGGAATCCGTATTTCTCATTTCTTATCAAAAGTATTAAGCTATGTTTTGAGGGTAAAACTATTTGGGGGATTAACATACTGGAAACATTTTGAGATGTGGTGGGCAGATCAAGACAATGGACATAGAGACTCTGCGTTGAACTAACCCTCACAACTCCGTGTGGCAATCATTTAATACATACCCCTTGTCCTGTCCTCCCAACCCCAAGCCCGAACAGGAATACAGAAAACGTATGGATAATACTCATTCGCCATTTTTGCCCCATACTTGTAATTATTATTGCAACCCCCTCGCTCAAACAGAACAAAACAAACAAAAAGTATAATCTTGCCCGGGGCAAGACATTTTGAAGTATATGGCGCCTTTCCCCCCTTACTTTTAGCACACGCTACGTTCTCATGATTATGTACCACCCCACGTGCCCCAGTGTGGGCTAACGCTAGCTTTACCACTATAATATTAAAAGGATCTAGTAACATTCTGACAAACCTCGGAGCTTCCCTGTAGTTTTGTATTCATATTACCAACAGAAGCATGAACATATTTCGGTTTTTCGAATTTTTCGCTCGTTAAGAAGATATTTACGATTGAAGTGTTCGGATTATAATTTAATTTAATTATTCCCTGGAAAGTTATAACTGTGTACAAAGTCAGTGCAACGAGCTGGCGAATATCACTTAACATGTTTCACATTACTTGGACAAATATTATCCATTTTACTCAGTGGACATATAAGATCACAAAAATATACATTTGATCAACCATTCATCACATTTCAACAAATTACTAGATAATTTTTAACAAAAGTGTATGAGTCACGCACATACAATAGCTACCACGTGACCAAAATGCACCTTACTCTCCGCAATGTCTTCCCCGGGCAAGATTATGCATCATATTGTGTCTCACCTTAATATTTATTGATAGGGGACAAAATTAATGGAATATTCTGGTGTTACATTAATAATCGTTCAGCTTCCTTATGAATTATAATATTCAAGATGTATGAACATAATACGCAAACAAATTACTAAGGGTTATATGACTATCAAAAACCAATTTCAAGGGTATAATAGTCACGTTCCCTTTTTTCTGATCACGATGCGGCATATTAATCTCCGTTCAATGTCCATCATTCGGGCATCTAATGACAAACATTGCACAGTTTCTGATCTGAATATAGGGACAGCAAAATTAAAGAAACACAAACCGGAAATTAAATTGACACTCGTTGAAGCTATCATAGAGAATCTCTTTTGTTTCCTTGTTTGTTTTGTTTTACGGCGTAGCCTTCTCAGGGCATAGGCATCATCATTTTAGACAATGAAAACAACTATTCAATCGTGCTTGCTGAAGAGAAAATGACCCCGAGAAAAAATTGCCTCTTTGGATACATTTGTATGATGGATAGAGATTAAAACCGTGCATCTAAACTTCATGTTGCCTGTCCCCGGGACTTCGTGACTCCACGACTCCAAGATTTCGGGACTCCTGGTCTCCGGGACACTGGGACTACGGGACTCCGGGACTACGGAACTCTGGGACTCCGGGACTGCGTGCATGACCTTTGGACTCCGATAATCCGGGACCTCGGGACTTTATGTACTCGGTTATTTATAATGTTCGATAAAAATAATTATGTGACCCGAAAAAGAAAAACAGCGATGGCATATGAGTGTCGTTTCAGACCTTAGAGCTTGAATGGAGTAATGGTAATGGGGATATGATAACTATAACTTTTTGAAGGCAAAATTGACTACAAAATCTACTTACTCAAAGTCGTATAAGACAAGCAGGCCTGATGCGCAGCGATTTGTAGTAAATCGCATTTTTTTTTTTTTTGCACAATTATCATGAATGTGTAACTTTCTCCTAGGTTCAATTTCTAAACTGTCACTTGGGATGTTTATTTCACATTTAATGGTATTACCGTTTCGGATTTTTACGTTGGCGTGTCGTCGGTTATACAAGTAACACAATTGTCCAGTCTTTATTTTTCCCATCTTGCTTCCAATATTAAGATTAAGTTAAATCCTCATTTTGTTTAAATTATTTTATTAGCTACTAAACATTTGTCATTCTCATACGGGATTTAGATGTACACTGTATATGCTGATGTGATCCATTTAATATCCAAACAGATTTCAAGAGGATATCATGAGCTAAAAGTACTTTTTCAATTTCAAGAAACCCATGCGTTTAAGAAATTCAATAAAGACAACCATAATAATGCGAATTTGTATTATTTTTTATATCAGTTTCTATATCGCATAAGTAAAATAAAAAGTTTGCATATTTTAAACAGGATGCGCAGTCGAATCTTGATAATCCGATTTCAATTTTCAGGAATTATTATAGCGAATGAAACGATCGTCTCTTAGGATAAAACAAGACATCTACCTTATACGCTAAAATTAAACCCCTCCTCAAAATGGATTTTAATATCAGATGAAAATACAGTACATAGATCTACACAAATCCCCCTTTCATGTTTGGCTCCACAATCGCGCTTTTATAGATTTAACGACTGGCGTTGATCACTAAACTATCGACAATATCAAAGCAAAATAAACCATCTATTTCTGGATGGCTATGCATTTATAGAATCGAAATGAGTAAGAAGGTGTTATTTTTATGTGGATAGTAGCGCCCCGCAGTGACAAGGAAATCTCGTTGTGCCTTAAAATAGAAGCATTACATGGTTGCTAAATCTATTGCTATTTTTATAGACATATTTATTAAGTCTCCTAACGATTTTCTTTAAATAAAAAGTTGTCATATTCCAATAATCCACATTACCGGAAAGATAAATGCAAGAAAAGTACAATACGGTGTGAAGTAATATTGAATTTATATAACTGCATGCATTTCAGGTCACACCAAGGAGGTGTCCTTTTCGTTTACTTCCTTGGTCATACTTACACCGGGAGGGTGTTTCACAAATAGATTTTTTTGTAATTTTGTGTATATTTTGGCAAAATTTTGCAAAACAAAATCGCCATATCATAGCCAAAATTTCCCTATAATGCCACCAAAAGAATTTGCCATAATGACAAAATATTTGTTTGTGGTACAACCTCCGGGAATCTCTTTTATGATGAAAATAAATATAACCAAATAAGCTATATACATTACAATAAAATATAATGTAGAGATGAACGATTGGTATATTATTATTAGTTCATTACCAGAGAGATAGGTAATACTTATACATTATATAAAGAGATATATTACATATAAAATAGCTAGATATATCATTATAGAGAGGAATATGCAAATGACTGATAGTAGTATGAGTACTATTATTGTGATGATTACATTTGTTTGCATCTGTGGAAGCTAGAAAGTGTAGCATTATTTCATTCATGAACCTGAAATGTAAACCTTTGAGCATTTTAGCCGGGCTTTGAGCTGCCTCGTATAAGAATGCTTTTAAAACTAATTCTATTCAGAAATATAAAGATAAATTATGATGACAACTCAGAACCACTAGTGGGTAGCAAACAATATAAGCAGACGAGGAACTACACAAAATACTATACAGAGCAAATATTCACTGATACAAATTTTGATAAATTGTAATGTTGCAAAGACTTTTGTTATGCGGAATAATAATTATTAAACTCCAATCCTAAAACTATGACAACTAATAATTTGCTGGAGATATTTAAATTGTCATGCTGATCCATGCCTAATTAATGCCATTGATATTGGTGTTTGTAATTTATACTACATTCAGTATGAATGAAATATAAACATTGATATTATAACCTCTTCAATCTATTATTCACGTCTCCCATTATGTCTGTTTGGATTGTATCTCTCTCACATCATATCCACTTCTTATTTCCTAACTTTATCTTTATGTTACCCTCTAACTGTTTTCATTCATCAATTTCCGTTATGATACTCATATAATATCCGGAGACCAACAATAATCATGATACAAACAAATAATACTCATCAATACATTAACAATCGTAAACACACACACACACAGACAAATGATGTACATAAAACACTAATTTGCAATAATCATGAGAAGATTCAAAGATTATCTATACAAATAATATAATCATGTATATTTACCTATTTGATCTCCTTCCCTCTCCCCCCTCTCTCTCTCGCTCTATCTGTCTTCCATGTTTTTGTAATATACAATGTATGTATCAAGCTGTATCAGTGCGATCGAGAGCAAACAATGGTAAAACATAGCAGCATATCGATATGGTTTATTTTGCTCCCATACGCATTAGACGGGAAAGCTACTTCGTAATATAATAACTACGGATGACAGATGTTGTTATTTAGAAATTAGTGAAACTGTAAACCAAACTATCAAATTTCTGTTGTTTAGGCGAGCACAAAACTTGGAAAATACTGATTTGTTTAAGCAGAAATTAGCTTTAAAGTCTATAGTAGGCACCAATCAAACCGCAAATGCAAAGATTAATATTACAGATGTTCTACATTGTATAGTGAACAATGGCCCAAATTTTGTCATAAGGATTTAAATGAGCAGTATACAGTTCTGTCACAAGAGAACTGTAACAACTGTATACAAAAACATCTTTTTTAAAAACGACTGGCGCATCGATTAATAAAGTCACTGGATTAAACGTCGGGGTTACCAACGTTTATTTGCCATACCACTTTTTTGAAAAACAAAAGTTTGAATCTTTTCAGGTATCATAATTGCGTTATATTGTTATATAACGGCTGATGTTTGAATGAAAAGAGCCTCCTTACTGAAACGATACAATTTTTTCATTCTGACTTCGAAACACGTTAAAGGGAAAGTTGAGTTTTGGTAGAGAGGGCGCTAGACTACTTAATTGGTTTGTGAGGTAATGAAAAACTGAGTGTAAAATTTGAAAGGGCATAATATTTAAACAATAAAATCATCTTTGTTTGATCAAAATCGGTTCAGAAACGGCTGAAATATCCATAAATATAACAATTCGTAATAAACCCGGGGCCCCGGGTTTATTAGAGAATTTTGAACCAGCCGTTAAAAATTCAAAAAAATGCTTCCTCTTTTAAAAAAGTTACAAAATAGGTATTTAAATAGTTGTTGGTTATTTCTCTATCTAATCACTATTTCAACAAAGCATCACATGCACAATATTTTATTCAAAATGGTTCAAACCGATGAGTGTTTAGAGAGCGCCCTCTTACGTTTTAACGGCTCTTTTTGAATGATAACATGATCTTTACTACGTCATTTGTAATTTTGTGTTCCTTTCTAGTTATAACTATTAGTTTGTAATGTAATGATGCAGGTTTTGGTTACTAAAATTCAGTTTCACTAAAACTGTACTCTCCTTACCAGAACTCAACTATCCCTTTAAAGGGTACTACCACCCAACAATAATATTCTCATAAAAGAAAGGTAACATCTTGATAAGTCCATTCCATCAAAAATATCATTACAAAAAGTTGTTTAAGAAAAAATATATAATTGGGAAAAAGCATCACTATACTAGAACATGTATTCAGGGGTCTGCATACGAAGACTACCTTTTGTCTAGGACGAACTCATCGTTCGTGATTCTATTGTCTCTGAATATAATAAGTGCACTCGTAAATGTTTGGCGCGTACGGAACAATGACATAATAATGGTTCCGTAAGTGGTTGTAATTAATTACATTGTTTATGAAGTACACAACCCTTTGCAAAATGTTGGGCATCTATTTGATATCACACAACGGTACCAAAACATATTATTATGTGTTGTTCTTTGCATGGTGGTCACCTTTAAATGTATAATTGCATACACTGTAGAGTCTGTTACTCAAGACTACGGCTCTTTTAAAAAAAAAAAAAGTCGTAAGATCCACCCACGTTGCTATCGGGTGAAGATGTGAACACACTCCAAACCATTAAACGGCTCTAGTAACGTTGTAGCAATCCACACAACTTACTTTACATCTATAGCTGTTCTCACAATATCTTGTTGTATTAGAGTTACTGTTATCAAATTATAATTATAGTTATTATTATAAGCATGGGTCAGGCTTCGGGTTTCCGAATAAATGTTTCATTATAAAGATATTCAGTGAAGATATTTGTACACTTCACTCAGAAGATACGTAAGGGCCCCGTTGCAGAAAGAGATACAATCGATTGTAAGTCATGATTGATTGTTAGTCAGAACATTTGAGCGTTTCGAGTTCAACCAATTAGATTTGCGCATTTAGAACACATGATCTGACATGCAATTAATTGTGACTTACTATTGATTGTATCTCCTTTTGCAACGGGGCCTAGATCACATAAATACACATTTTCTCAACCCTTCGTCAGTTTGTGCACATGTCAACAAAGTTGCTAGATCCATTTACGCTTCATAACCCTTTACTTACGGGAACCTGGTGGGTCATGTAGTAATGTTATGGGGATTGTAAATTCTAGTTGGGAACAGGTTTATAATGTTGGTACACTACGTGGCATGTTACTAAACGGATATCCAGAATGATCCTCTGGCCCGCTGGAGAAAATTTAATCTTCATTGCGGTATCGTTAATACGGAGAATCGTAATGAGGTGTTTCGAAGAATTTAAATCGGTTATCTCATTAATCTCCCTTTTACAAGGTCGCAATTCGTTGCAAGCGTGCGCAACGTTTATACAAATCGTTAGCATTGTCTTTATGAGGCTAGGAATAATTATATAAGATAAGAAGAGCAGATTAGTTAAGTAGTATTTATTATTCCTACTAACATCTTGCGGCCGATGACAATGTGTAATTAAGAGTTACTGCATTATTTACCGACACATGCATTAACTTTGGGAACTTACCAAACTTAAAGTCTGTTATCGACGACTATACCTCTAAGATGGTCATGACACCGGATAAAATGTTAATAATAAAAATCTCTAGCGCCTAATATGATTGATAGTCATCTTCAAGGGCTTTACAATGATAGTATTACCCCGGTCATATCATACAATGCAAACCAGCACACATTGTGTGCACCATCCCCACTCCCCGGGGAGCATTCCTTCCAAGCGGCCCATGGGCATTGAGAAGATCCTTCACATAAAGGCTTTCACCTCATACTGGGTCCCCAGTTATACACATGGGTAAAGAGCAGCAATGTTGATTAATTTCTTGCTAAAGGAAAACGCGATGGGCATAATATACTCCGGGTTCGAACTCGGGATCTCCCGCTTGAAAAGCGAGGGCTCTATATACCAATATTGCCACACCACATCCAATAAATTATAAATTGTTATACGATAAGCCGAAACAATCCCGCAATGCACCTTCATGTTAATATGTATTATATTCCACATACTAAGAATCTTGCTCTACGATTGGTCAAAAGTTAATCACGTGATGAAATATAGTTTCGCCCATCATTGATGGGAGAAGAAAAGTTCGTTACACTGTGTAGATATTTTGGGTGAAAGTGCGTTGCACTCACTAGATAGTCGGTAAAAGTGCGTTGCACTGTGTAGATATTCAATTGTTCGCGCGCAAGTATACGCGTGCGAGCGTTAGTGCGCAGAAAGATAGCGCGCTGATGCGCAACGTTTGCGCGCGGCTACGCTTAATAGACAATGGTATAAGCGTCTTTGACTTTTAATCATAAATCTTGTTCATGTGCAGGATTGACGAAATTAAAATAAAAGACTCGATCAATTGCTCAATATTCCAAACTTTTTAGCCCTTTGTGTTAGTTATAGGTCGTTTGTGATCAAAATAATTGATGCGGAATATAAAGCAAATAATCACCTTTTGGTTTCAGGCGATGGCAAACTATCACTTCCTCGGCGATCTGAATGTATACGCTATCTTTCCTCAGCTTCGCTTCGGAAAGATAGCTACATCAAGATCGCCTCGGAAGTGATAGTTTGTCCCATCACCTTCACCAACGGTAATTATTTGCTTAATATTCATCCTTGTAATAGCGCCATTGCAGAAATTCATTGTTATCATGACTGTCAATACGAGACCCCATGGAAGAGCAATTAATCATAATTGTCTACTATTAACTGAGACTGCGGAATGTTCGACCCCTTCGTCCTCATTTTTACTGATCTTCTGTAAATTGTGTACAGTAATATAGGTTTTCACGCTCAATTTCGCGATTGTGTCAATCCAATTGATAATAGGAGCAAACGAATTCGCGCGATTTGCGATCGGCCGTGTCAAAGCGGCATTCGAATTCGTAAATAGTCGTTCAAAATCACGAAGGAGCAAGTGAATTTGCACAAAGAGCATACGTTTTCATCAATGGTCATTCGAATTCGCGAAAGGAAAGTTGACAGTTGGTTGCACATTCGCGAATTCGAATGCCCATACATGAACTTATGTGTCTATTCACGAAAGATTATGCGTATGCATGAATTCGCTTGCACTTATTCGGAATTTGGAAGACCGATACCAACGATTACGCGGTAATGCGTGAATTTGAATGACCCTTAATGAATTCGATTGAAAAAGTGTCAAATTGAGCGGGAAAACCTATATTAGTATTTTTCTCTTTGTCAAACATTTCTTTTTTCTTTGTTTTCTTTTTTTATTTCGGAGAATAAATTAATACACACATGCAAAAGAAAAGCAAATCAAATCAGACAATTTTTTAGGACAAAACAAAACTTCTCGCTAGAATTAGTTGCTGAACATGTGAGTACACTATACCCTCTCTATATTGTATTCATATCACTTCTGTAGATTCGCTCTATGACCTTTTGGTAAATTAATGTATTTTTGGAGATAACATGCCCGCCCCGCCAGTTTAATCTAGTCAGCTAAAATTCAGTTTCACTAAAACTGTACTCTCCTTACCAGAACTCAACTATCCCTTTAAAGGGTACTACCACCCAACAATAATATTCTCATAAAAGAAAGGTAACATCTTGAGAAGTCCATTCCATCAAAAATATCATTACAAAAAGTTGTTTAAGAAAAAATATATAATTGGGAAAAAGCATCACTATACTAGAACATGTATTCAGGGGTCTGCATACGAAGACTACCTTTTGTCTAGGACGAACTCATCGTCCGTGATTCTATTGTCTCTGAATATAATAAGTGCACTCGTAAATGTTTGGCGCGTACGGAACCATGACATAATAATGGTTCCGTAAGTGGTTGTAATTAATTACATTGTTTATGAAGTACACAACCCTTTGCAAAATGTTGGGCATCTATTTGATATCACACAACGGTACCAAAACATATTATTATGTGTTGTTCTTTGCATGGTGGTCACCTTTAAATGTATAATTGCATACACTGTAGAGTCTGTTACTCAAGACTACGGCTCTTTAAAAAAAAAAACAAGTCGTAAGATCCACCCACGTTGCTATCGGGTGAAGATGTGAACACACTCCAAACCATTAAACGGCTCTAGTAACGTTGTAGCAATCCACACAACTTACTTTACATCTATAGCTGATCTCACAATATCTTGTTGTATTATTGTTGAATAAATTAATACACACATGCAAAAGAAAAGCAAATCAAATCAGACAATTTTTTAGGACAAAACAAAACTTCTCGCTAGAATTAGTTGCTGAACATGTGAGTACACTATACCCTCTCTATATTGTATTCATATCACTTCTGTAGATTCGCTCTATGACCTTTTGGTAAATTAATGTATTTTTGGAGATAACATGCCCGCCCCGCCAATTTAATCTAGTCAGCTACTGTATATATTAATCCGATTTTCGTAGAACAAGACAAAATGAAATTAGTTATTATACATACTTGTGCAATTCATCTAGGTTATCTAATACCTCCTTGGTCACAAGGGGATTTGTATAGCAGCAATATGAGTACATAATTCGTTTATGTACTCAGATGATATATAGGGTAGGCGCGTGAATACGATGGGATTTGAGCAAGTAGCACTCCTGGCTGAACCGGTTCACTGCGGCTATAGATTCCAATTTGTTATGACATAAGCTGCACGATAATGCGAGGTGTCAACTTCTCCGCGAAAGATGATGTTTCATGTTTTGATGGAATGGAATCTGCAGGTGATACCTCTTTCCAAGATGTTTGTTTACAAAAAAACGCAAAAAAAAAAAAAAGCAAGTCCCCCTTTCCATTGACCGCTTCACAAGATAGTTATATCCCCGTTTTGTCAGGGATACTGCAATTCCATATAATAATTTGATTATTGATACATAAAAGCATCGAGTTTTCGAAAACATCGAGTTAATGCCGACAGTGATATTGTTTACAGTAGAATCGTGATAAGTTTTTTTCGTAGAAAGAAATCGACTCGTTATCCTTCAATCAGTTTTTGTTTAAGGACATTTGTATTAGGCCCGGATTCACAAAGGAGGTTTGTGTAAACCATGGTTTACATCTATGGAGTGCTGCTCGTAGACAAGTAAAACCATTTATAATTTCCAATGGTATGACTGTTTAAATAGTGCTTGCTAACCAGCAAATTTCACCATCTGAGAAGACAAACATTTATTTGGTGTTTTTAGTAAATGTGCATCGCATCAACATTGTTAACAAGTAAGGAGTTTACATTCTTTCTCCATCAGTTTACAAATGGCACTCCATAGATGTAGACCATGGTTTAAACCATACGATACGATGAGACATGGATTTTGCAGAATCGTTGTAGGTATATGGACAAGTTGTTACAGTAAGGAATATTTGTTACGACATGGATGATCAGTATTTCCGGGGAATATTATGTTGTGCTTTAATAACAAACGAAAAGTGATCTGATTAAAAGGAAAAAACTAAAATAATAAATTAAGCAATAAAATAAGCAGCTCTCAAACTTGGGCAGATGCGGAATTGAAATAAAAACCACTCTGTAATAGCTTTAATGAAATATTTGTTATGACATATGAATGGTTATGAAATATGATTTTTGTTTTTTATTCTCACCATCGTGATGGTTATGAAAGCTATAATGCTGATTTCGGGGAAAGTGATATGTCTCGCGTTTTACTAACAATCGAAATCGAACAGCTTTCTCCGGACTATAATAATAATTATTGCGGCCTCCAAGTCGCCATGATTGTTAAGCGACCCATAGAGAAATGACAAAATAGATACTTATATATTTCAAAATCATATAATATACCTCACAAATTTAATGTGATGTGTGTAAGCCCCATTCTAATTTGATTCAATATCTGTAGACTATAACAAAAGTAAATGCGACCTCGAAGTTGCCATGATTATAATAAGCGACCCCCAAAGAAATGTCATTATTGATACAATCCAACATCCAACACAAATGAAGTGTGATGTAAGTCAACATTATTCTAAATTGATTCAACCTCTGCAAACTATCAATATAATAATTGCGACCTCAAGCTGTAAAGCGACTCCAAAATATCATCGATGATACAAATATAATCCAAACTCCATCATACAAATGAAATGTGATATATAGATCTCATTCTAAATTGATTCAACCTCTGTAAACTATCTCTGTAAACTATCAAAGTAGATATTGCGACCTAAAGCTGTAAAGCGACCCCAATATATCATCGATGATACAAATTAATTTCAAACTCCATCATACAAATGAAATGTGATATATAAGTCTCATTCTAAATTGATTCAATCCTAATAATTGCGACTTGAAGGCCAGCTGTAAAGCTTCCCCCATAATATCATTGTTGATACTTATACAATCCAACATCCATCACAATTCTAAATTGGCTCAATCCCTGTACACTGTGATAAAAAGTAGTAAATTTACGTTGGGTATTTTTTTGTTGGGTAATAAATACGTTGGTTACTGTTTTGTTGGGCAATATTTGACCAATACTTAAGCAAAGTTGTACTCTGCCGCTGCCTAAATACAAATGTCCAATTATTAGGCAATTAATTGCCCTGTTGAGTGGTAAATTACATACGATCGTGCCATGGTGAAAAAAGGAATAAATTTACCTTGGTAATTTTTTGGTTGGGTAATATATACGTCGGTAACTGTTTTGTTGGGCATTATTTGACCGATACTTAAGCAAATTTTTACTCTGCCGCTGCCCAAATACAGATGTCCAATTGTTGGGCAAGTTATTGCCCTGCTGAGTGGTAAACTGTAAACGTGCGTGCCACTGTGAAAAAAAGAGTAAATTTACGTTGGTAATTTTTTTGTTGGGTAATATATACGTTGGTATTTGTTTTGTTGGGCATTATTTGACCAATACTTGAGCAAATTTTTACTCTGCCGTTGCCCAAATACAGATGTCCAATTGTTGGGCAAGTAATTGCCCTGCTGAGTGGTAAACTGTATATTATGTGCGTGCCACTGTGGAAAAAAGAGTAAATTTATGTTGGTAATTTTTTTGTTGTGTAACATATACGTTGGTATTTGTTTTGTTGGGCAATATTTGACCAATACTTGAGCAAATTTTTACTCTGCCGTTGCCCAAATACAGATGTCCAATTGTTGGGCAAGTAATTGCCCTGCTGAGTGGTAAACTGTATATGTGCGTGCCACTGTGGAAAAAAGGAGTAAATTTACGTTGGTAATTTTTTTGTTGGGTAATATATACGTTGGTATTTGTTTTGTTGGGCATTATTTGACCAATACTTGAGCAAATTTTTACTCTGCCGTTGCCCAAATACAGATGTCCAAATGTTGGGCAAGTAATTGCCCTACTGAGTGGTAATCTGTATACGTGCGTGCCACTGTGATTTCAACAAAAAATCACAAAATATGAACAAATATTAATTTTGAAGTAAAAATTCTTTCGTTATTCATGTGTCAATCGTTTGTGTTTTATGTAAAAATTATTATGACAAACTTTGCATCACATGTTTACCTTGTTATACCATTGGTTTTCTGTTGAATTTGACTTGATTTGTTTTCATAACCACTTTTTATGTATGCTACACATGTGATATATATACGCGACATGCTGCGTGTGTATTATAAATTCATTCCTAAGCTGGCACAGCCAGATTGCACTTAGAAAGTCTAAATAGACCAGTTGTGTGTGATTATACATTGACCCCAATGTATCCCACATGATTTGGACCACATGTCCCATACGTCCGAATTGCAAACTAGTTTCAATTGGGAATACCAATTTGGAAATTTCAATTGGTAATTTTTGATTGGTAATTTCAATTGGTTTTTCGTCCTGGGCAGTCAGATAATGACCATTTGTTGTTTAAAGCAACTGAAAATGCCCAACAAATAGTTTTATTGATTTTTTTGATATCATAATAACTCAACAACTTAGTTAAATTATGTCATTTTCTGGGTAATTATTATAGGTCTTGCCCAAATACTGGGTAAATTACTTTGTTAAAAGGCTGGGCACATTAATGTCCCCAAAACTTAGTTCAAAATATAACCCAACAGTTGGGCACATTAATGTCCCAACAACGTTGGTTAAAATATTGCCCAGTAGTTGTTGAGGTTGACTATGCTTCCAACGTTGGGTAAAATATTGGTTAAATATACGTAATTACCCAACAGTTGGGCACATTCATTTCCCAACAACGTTGGTTAAAATATTGCCCAGTAGTTGTTGAGGTTGACTATGCTTCCAACGTTGGGTAAAATATTGGGTAAATATACGTACTTACCCAACAGTTGGGCACATTAATGTGCCCAACAACGTTGGTTAAAATATTGCCCAATAGTTGTTGAGGTTGACTATACTTCCAACGTTGGGTAAAATATTGGGTAAATATTTACCCTCTTTTTTCACAGTGTAGACTATTACAAAACGATTGGCATAGGTACATGTATACGAGCCCCCCAAAATGTTTGTGTGTGTGTGTGGGGGGGGGGGGGGGCTGAGCTGGTGTCTTCTTCGACGAACTAACAATTCATTGTTCCCAAATATAAACAAAGATCTTTAAACATCATAATTACTGATACGATATATCGAGCATTGAAGGGTTCGATAATAAATTGTCTGTGACATAACAAAATAATGAAAACCATCCAGACTCCCATGGAAATTATAGCTGTAGCGTACGTTTTTACTTCATGTCTTTATTTACTTTGTACGAGGAAATAATAGAATGATAACCTTATTCTGTGAACTAAAATTGAACTATTGTATAGACAATAGACATGATTATCACAATAATAATTGAGATGAAAAGGGGAAAATCATACATAACATGTTTTACATGTACTATATCATGTACCATTATTCCCGTGGTTTTAGCCAACAAAATTGTTATGTTGAACAACTCTCCGTAATAAAATACAATTGTTCATACTAACAAAGATTTTGTTTCAAAAGTATTCAATATATTATTGATTTTCACTTAATTTTAGTAAGGCTAGAAAGAGAAGAAACAAGAAAATAAAACAATGACCATGATGACACACGAATGGTTATGAAACCAAACCATATTTGTACGATGAAGTGACGGACATGCATGGCGCCTCGTGTTTTTCTTTTGAATACCAAATCCCCAAAGTATATTTCGACTATATTAACAATACAATAACACTGGTTGCTTTACCGATCCTCCCAAGAAAGGATTACCAATTATAGTATGCTCCCCGGGGAGTTGAGAAAGTACGCAATATCATTGTGTTGGTTTAAAATGTATACCTGATAACCATGGGTAATAATAATTTAAATACTTATTTAAACGCAGTAGAGTATATATTTATAGTAGCTGCGCTATATAAATGTTCATATTATTATTATTATTATTATAATGCGTCAGTGAATCAAACTAGCTCATAACAATAATTACGTCTAAAACAAAAACGCTATTCGATAAGGAGTAACCCTAATCATAACAATAGTATTGCTTATCCTATAACAAAGACTATTATGACAGTATTCAATTAATAATTTGTCTAAATTGCAGTAAGGCTAATAAAAGATACAGACAATAAAGTAATGCAATTAATGACATAATCATAATTATGAAATCTGCGCTGATTGCAGGTCGATGATGTCTCGTGTTTTACCATGTTCACTGACAAAATGAAGTGTAGTATTGAGAATACAATTCCCATTAGTATCTTTAGATACTAAGTTGGAAAGGAGTTATTTTTTTGAACAAATGTTGTAACAGTTCTATTAAAAGGCATAACATGTTGATTCAAATCATTAATATTTTCTGTTATCGAGGAAATTTCATGTTCTTTGTGCAACATTTATGAAAAGTCTAAACAAATCTTGCTTAGTTGCTTTTTTAATTTAATGTATTCCAAGGCTAACAATGGCTTTTCATAATAGTTAAGTCCAACTTAGACATAAGTTCAACTTAGGATCTTTGTGAAACACCCCCCCCCCCCCCCCCTGTTATCATTAAAAAAGGAGCCATTAAAACTCAACAGGGCGCTCTCTAAAAACTCATTAGTTTCAACCATATTTAATACAAAATTGTGCATGTGACGTTTTGTTAAAACAATGATTATAGAGAGATCATCAACAACTATTAAAAAACCTCTTTTGAAAATGTTTGGAAAAGTGTAAGCATTTTATACATTTTTTTAAAATCATCGAATAAACCACCCCCAGGTTTTTTCCCGATCGGATATATGTATTTATATTTCAGCCGTGTCTGAACCGATTTGGATCAAATAAAGTTTATTCTCTGCCTAACTGGGCCAAGAACTCTTCCTTAATTGACTCTTTCAAAGATAATCTAAAAAATCATCTCTTCAAACAACATTATCAGTCATAGCTCAAACACTCTCTATTTCTATACTCCGTATACTCTAATTTTCCTTTTATAAAGCGCTTAGAGGCTTGTTTGCATTAAAAGCTATATAAATTCGTCATATTATTATTATTTATTATTCTGTAATTAAAATTGTATGCTCTTTCAAATTTGACGCTCAGTTTCTCATTATCTCACAACTACATTATTTCGTGCAGCGCCCTCTATACCAAAACTAAGCTATCCCTTTAACAATGTGATAACAAGACTGATTGTTGACCAATCCTCAGAGGGAAATGCTGGCACTATATTAAAAATGCGTCGGCGAATGAACAATGAAACAATCTAGCTCGTTCAACAACAAATGCCACTAAAACGAAGAAACTGGTTTACAAGGAGCACTATTGTATATACTTACAAAGATTTGTATCAAAATATTCAATACAAACTTGGTTTACATTCATTTTACATTGCCGTGAAGATGATGAAAATAGAGAAGGAATAAATATAAAGGAAAGTATAAACACTAACATGACATAATCATTATACTTGCGAAATGTGTGCTGATTGCACCATGTTCACTGACAGATGATATGTGATTGAGAAATGTGGGAATACCAATCCCATATAAAGTATTTTTACACTTATCAGCGATACAATGAAATGTTTTTACCAATCCTCAGAGGTAAAGATTGATACTTTGACGTACAACAACACTTGCGACACAAAAACGAAGACCTGTTTTTTTAATACGAGACGTAACCCTCACTATAAGACAATGTATTACATGTTGATGCTAACAAAGGCTAATTTGAAAGTATTCAATACAGTCATCGGTATAAATTGAAGACAAACAAAAACATAAATATTGCAAATAATGAATCTAATTAGCTTGATTGTGGTTATGAAATTCTGCGGTGATTGCAGATACGATGCTGCCTCGTGTTCCAACATGCTCACTGACAAATTATATGTGATTGAGACATGTGGGTATATACCAATCCAATAAAAACATCTTAACACTTATCAGCGATACAATGAAATGTTTTTACCAATCCTCAGAGGAAAAGATTGATACTTTATAATCATGATCATCAGTGTAACATTCCGGAGAACCAACAATGAACTATAATGTACATGAAGTAGGTCCATTGACGTTCAACAATAATTGCGACCAAACAAAACGAAGACCTGGTTACGAGAAGCAACCCTCGTTATAAAACAATGTATTATGTTGGTGCTAATAAAGACTATTTTGAAAGTATTCAATACAGTCATCGGTATAAATCGCCGTTAGGCTAATTACAATTTAAAAAAATAGAAGACAAACAAAAACATAGAACTTGCAAATAATGATTTAATTAGCATGATTATGGTTATGAAATTCTGTACTGATTGCAGATACGATGGTGTCTCGTGTTCCAACATGCTCACTGACAAATGAAATAGATATTGAGACATGTGAGAAAACCAAATCCCAAAAGTATCGTTATATTAACACACTGATTGTTAACCAATCCTCCGAGGGATAGTTCTTACTACAATATTGTTTAATATCCCTCGGAGAATCAACGAGGGTGTCTCGTGTTTTACCATGCTCGCTGACAAATGAAATCTAATGTTTAGAGTACCAATCACATCAGCTATTTATGTTCTGTTATTCGTTTCTTCTATTATAATTTTTTTTGTCAACTAGGAATCTAATTGGAAACAACATATATAGCTGAAATGAGGAGTTTCCAATCGATGTTATTTAATTCAAGAATAAATCGAAAGAAAATAAGGTGTATATATCGCGAGAAAACCCACGGAGGACTCTTCCGAATATTATCTTTGGTTGAATATTATATTCCTTTTTTCTCTTATATTACGTCATATTTGTAACTAGGTTTCAGGCTACATTGAAAAGAAAAGAAATATAGCTAAAACGAAGGGTTTCCTATCAATGTTATTCAGTCAAGAATAAAAGAACACAAAATAAAAATATAGGTTTTCCCGCTCAATTTCGCGATTGTGTCAATCCAATTGATAATAGGAGCAAACGAATTCGCGCGATTTGCGATCGCCGTGTCAAAGCAGCATTCGAATTCGTAAATAGTCGTTCAAAATCCCGTGTGAGCAAGTGAATTTGCACAAAGAGCATACCTTTTCATCAATGGTCATTCGAATTCGCGAAAGGGCAGTTGACAGTTGGCTGCACATTCGCGAATTCGAATGCCCATAAATGAACTTCTGTGTCTATTAACGAAAGCTTATGCGTATGCATGAATTCGCTTGCACTTATTCGGAATTTGGAAGACCGATACCAACGATTACGCGGTAATGCGTGAATTTGAATGACCCTTAATGAATTCGATTGAAAAAAGTGTAAAATTGAGCGGGAAAACCTATAGTAAATATCGCGAGTATTAATAGTTCGCTATCAGGCGCAGAACACAAAACAATCAGAAGTGAACCTAAATAGGCAAATAATGTAATGACCCCCTGGAGAAAAATTTGTTAAATTATTGATCTTACTTCCCCCAATATATCCTTTGCTAAATAGTGTATATTGGGAAAAGATCAAGTTCCTATTTTGTCTTTCTTCTATTATGTGTTACTGGGTACGTCTACTTGGAAAACAAAATAAAACTTGAGCTAAAACGGGGAACTTTTAATCAATGTTATTCGGTCAATAAATATTTAACAAGATGTATGCAGGAGAACAGTTTGCTTTCAAGAAATACGGGGAGTCATGAATTCGGAACAGTCATAAAGTAAACCGTAATAAGCAAATATAGCGAGCCCCTGGAGTCAACCTAGTTTATAATGTACCTTCCCCCAATATTATTAGCTGAATGTTGTACTGGGAAAAGAAGAACAAAAGTAGGATTTTAAAAAGGTATAATTGTTTTCATGTTCCGTTTAGGATACTACTTGGAATGGGGAATACATAAACGTCTAAATTAAGGATTTCTACTTTATGCTATTCAGTGATGAAAGGATCTCGGAGTTACTATAATTACAATTAAGAGTTCCCACTAAATTTGCATTAAGGTTATGCACTTTCTCAAAATACTTTCTAATGGGTGTACATGGATAGGCGTGATTCTCAGTAGTTTGCTTTAGATATTACACCCTATGGGTAAGCTGTTAACTGTTAACCTGTACTACCTGTCAAGCCCTTGCCGAGGCTGGATAGGTTCGTGAAACGACTGGTCGTGACGTCTACATAATTATATATACGACAAATTCATCGAAGGCTCATTAAGGCAAATCAAAGGCGAGGTATCATCACTTTATTCTTTGATAAAGAATTGGAAGGAGGGGGGTGGGGGCGGAAAAATAAGCGAGAAAAGGAGTGAACGTGAATTTGAAATGTAATTAATTATGTTTGTGTATTTCATGTATTTAGCAATGTAGGTTTTGAAGCACTGAAGCACACATCACTTATGTATAATGTAGGTTTTCTTGGATAATAGATTTTGAAGCACTGAATCGCACAGGATACAAACTTATGTACCATTAAAGTTTAAAGTGTTCTTTATAAAGCTAAAGATACTTGGGGGACGAACAATTAAGCGAGCAAAAGAGTGAACGTGAATTTGTGATTAGACGACCCTTCCTACTTCATAATTATGTTCAAGGCTTCAAGGCTTCAATAATAATGAACCCCAATTAAATTCGAACATTGTTCGCACTTCCGTTTGTTTGTTTATGGGAAAGGAATAACATGCATGAATAATGACAATGCTTATAATTAGTACGACTACTAAAACTTCTGTTACTTATTGCACATACTTTTTTCCACTTTTTTGTCTCGGACCGATGGTACTCAATAATTAGGAACGTATTATATTTTGTTACTGATAGTTTCAGATGCTATCCTCCACGAAATGGAGCCTTTCTGCTGTGATATCTTGGGGGACGGAAAAGTAAGCGAGAAAAAGAGTGAACGTGAATTTGAAATTAGACGGCCTTTTCAACATTATTTCGTTTGTATATTTAGCATTAAATGTGGGTTTTCTTGGATAATAGATACTGAAGCTCTGAATCACACACAATACGGCCTTATGTATAATTAAACGTTGAAGTATTCTTTATAAAAATAATTAAAAAACGATAATTGGGAAACCCAAACTTTACTTGGGCACTACCTAGTGAATGAAACTATAATTAACAAGGCTTCAATGTGAATTAACCCACACTTAAATACGAACCTTGTTCCCACATCCGTTTGTTCAAAGAAAAATAAATAATGGCAATGTTTAAAATTTGATAGACAGGTTACAGCACGACTACTATAACTTCTGTAACTTATTGTTCTAACTTGTTTTTTAACCGGAACCGGGCGTACTCAATTAAAAGGAACATATCCTTTATAACTTATAGTTTAGGTCCTATCCTCCACGAAATGGCTATGTATAATCAATTTCAATTGACCTATCATGCATCAAAGCGCTCAAAAGTGAATTAAAGGCGAGGTATCAACCCTTCCTTGTTCTTGTTTTCCCCCTTTTGTTTCGGGTCAAGCGGCAGCTAAGCAATGATAAAGAAAGTCTTTACAATATATTGATGCATAAACTACATTCCATGAAATGTGCCTTACATTTTTAAAGCATTCTTTATACAGAACAAGGACAGGAAAAGTTGATAAAGATAATTGGGCAACCAAACATTACGTGGCCATGTCATATAGTGAATGTAGTGAATATAGTGAATGAAACCATACTAAATAAGGCTTCAATAATTCTATTAATGAACGCCACATTTATTCGGACCTTGAGCCCCCTTCCTTTCTTCAATACCTAGGAATAATGTCGATGCTTATAATATTACTGTAGAATATCCCACCATAAGTTTAGGTCATAGAACGACAACTATAACTTCTGCAACTTATCGTTCTAACTAAGTCTTGTGTCCACTCTTTTGTCTCGGACAGAGCGTACTCAATGATATTGAACGTATCAGTTGTTACTGATTGTTTCAGATCCTGTCCTCCACGAAATGGTTATTGAATCAATTCAATTCTTATTTCAATTCACTCATCCATCATGCATCCAAATACTCAATTGTTCTTGTTTCTCTCTTTTGTTTCAAATCAAGCAGTCTATTATCATGATTATGCAATGATAACAAACGTCTTTTCCAATTAATACATAAACCACCATCCACGAAAAGGCTAGAATCGATTCAAGTCAATTCGCTCAATCATGCATCAAAACGCTCCAATGAGAATAAGTAAAGACGATCACTCAGCCTATTGATTTTAACGGGAAAAGTGGTATATACGGGTGGCTAAGTTGAGATGGGGGAGAGGGTACATGGATGGAGTACGGGGCGACCGAGCATGTAGACATGTTAGAGGAAGCAAACAAAATTATGCTCTTGGGGGCAATCGGGTTTTCCGGTCCAAATCATTCCGTGAAGTTCTGTATTATACGTATTCTATCCAGAATCCCTCTTGAACTATTTGCATCCACACAAGTTCACCTAATTATAGCATACGTATGCATACGAGCTCATTAGAATGCACCTCCGCACCGATCGAGGCTTTCATCATGGTCATGCATGCCCCCTATTGATTGTAGGTGGAAGAGAGGATGTGGGCGACTTTGATATTTATGGTTCAGGGCTGGGGTGGCAGTAGAGGAAGTAAACATATACCCCAGGGTGCGAGTTCAAAGTATTTGCAAATCTATTCACTACTTTCCACGAAGAACATCCCTTGATACTTGTTATGCGAGTATTATACCAAGAGAAAATTAAGCTCCTTGACTATATATACCCCAAGAAGGTTATGCACAGGTAACGGAAGAAGAATACGATTATAATTATACCAGGGGGTTGTTTCACAAAGATCCTAAGTTGGACTTAAAATGTATGGAAAGCCGTTCGTGTCTTTGAAATCTGTTTGTAAAAGTTGATTTAAAAGGCATAAAATGTTGATTCAAATTATTATTATTTCTACTATCAAGGAGATTTCATGAGCTTGATGTACAATTTATGAAAAGTTGCAAATACTTGCATTTTTGCTTCTGAATATTATATTGTATTCCATCATGTCCAAGGCTACAAATAGCTTTCCATAATACAATGTATTTAAGTCCAACTTAGAGTTCAGTTCAACTTAGGATCTTTGCGAAACACCCCCATGGACTCTTATTCATACCACCGCACTAACTTGGTTCCAGTCTAAGTTTGTTTTAGATGATAGATCTAAGTATACAACGAGAGATCATTTTACTTGAAAAAAATTTGTTTTAACTTAGTAGGTAATGATGCTTGAAACTATATTAAGAACACTCCGTGTTGAACACTCTTCAGTTAGCCCTACATGTCATTAAAAAAATAGAATTAATAGGTTGGAACTAAAATAGGGTGTATCAAGACAATTATTATCTTATAGGAGAACTTCAAGACTAGTTAGAAGTTTGAACAATTGAACAATATAAGATACTAAGTGTCCGTAGGGAAGGTATGACCATGTTTTGTTTCCATGTGATATATTTCGAGTGTATTTTTTCATATTAACCTGGTCCCCCCTATAGCCTCATGATAATAATACAATGCTCCCGTAGGCAATTGGTTAAAGGGACTTAGTAACATTGTCCAAATCCTCAAAATAAAATTGTAATTCTAGCGGTTCCTTTATACCTTGTTGTATTCGTATTAACAATAAAATCATGGGACAGCTTTCGGTTTTTCAAATTTCCCTTTCATTACAAAGATATGTATGATTGAAGTATTTAGATAAGAAAATCTCCGGGCGAGATTTTCATCCCTGTACAAAGTGAATGCAGTGAGTTGGTGAATATCACCCAATATCACTTTGCATTTTCGCTCATTACTTGGCCATACATTGTCCATTTGACCTGAAATTTTCACACAATACCCTGAGGACATATGAGATAACAACAGTATACATTGCATCAACCATTCATCAGTTTTTGCACATCTCAACAAAGTTACTAGATCCCTTTAAGAGAACTTCATGGGTAAAAGGTTCATCAATCTCCGGTAAACCATGGATTTTATCAGAAAAATCCTTCAGTTGGGTACTTTCTAGACTTCATATAGGGTGGTAATATGACGTCATATATTTTAAAGAGAAGCCCTTGGTGGTTTGATTATTTCTGAATAGTCACTATCCACTATCCACAAGCCGCAAGTGCAGAAATCTTATATTTACCGCAACGAGACATGTCCCGGTCACCCCCTTCTTACTTCTACCTAGAAGAAATTATGCATCGAATTCTACCATCAAAGTATTTGTTTAATAATTTAAAATATTTCTAGTCAGTTTCCTTTATGTTTGAATTCAAAGTATTTTGTTGGAAATGAACCATCACAACAATGTCGTATTGATTTTAGCGGGAAGAAGGGGCTACGCGTGGTTAAGAGGTAGCGAGAAAGGTTGGAGGGAAGGAAATGGGTGCAGTAAATTATAAAGTAAATAAACACCCCTGGATGCGGGAAGACAGTAATAATTTGCGTGAAACGGTATAACATTTAGCTACCTACAGCTACCTAGAATGCATCAGCAATGATCAGCGTCGTGCTATATACCTATAACGACTTTAGTGCGAAGTTAACCGTCACACCGTGTATGTCCTATTGATTTTAGCAGGAAGAAGGGGGTAAGCGCGGTTAAGGGGTAGCGGGAAAGGTTTGGGAAGAGGGAGTAGCAAAGAAAGTAAACAAATACCCCCTTCAATCCACGTGAATTTTCCTATGAAGTGATGTAATGTTTAGCTACCATTTAGCATGTTTAGTGCGAAGTGAACCACCTCACCGTATCTGTCATATTTATTTTAGCGGGATGTGGGCATCTTGGAGGTTATTTGTGTATGGTGTGTAATTGCCTCATTTTTGGTAAATAAGTAATTGTTTATTGTTGTTGCTGGGCTGAATGGTATAATTTGTATCGTACATTATATGTTTACGCGCCTGTAGCTTCTACAAGGGTCCAACCGTTCAAAACCATGAATTTGCATTGTTCACAATTTGTTTGGTTGAAATGAAATGAAATGAAATGAAATGAAATGGTATGAAATGAAATGATATGAAATGAAATGAAATGATAAAATAGTGTACTCATAACAACTAATTTGTAGTGAAGAAACATACAGGAATGAAAGGAAAGAAAGAAAAACAAAAAAAGAAAAAGTGAAAAAGAAAAGAAAAATAAAAAGAATAAGAATAAGAAAAGAAAAGAAAAAGGAAAAGGAAAAGAAAAGACGACTATATAAAACGAAATGAAACGCAAAGTAATTTGCGTCAGTCAAGGTGGTGGTGGGTATGGTTAGAGGCACGACAGCGAAGGAAGTTTACTAGTAATCAAATCCCCTGGTTGTCATGGTGGGATGATGATAGCGATATCAATCTCCATCTTTCCATGGAAAGGCAGGGATATAATGTATAAAGCAATAAAGCACGTACATACAAACATACGCACAGACAAGGATAAACAAAACGGGATATACCTACGTCTGTGCCCATGTCGTGCATAATATAGAAAGGATGAAACTTGTTATTTTGATATATCTAATAAACATTTCTGGGTAATTGTCCCATTTTTAAAAAGTATGCACGTATCATGCATTTGATTGAGTGTCGAATTACTGTCCCGTGGTATGAGGCAGCTGTTGTTATGTCGCCGCCCCTAAATATATACCATTTCCCATAAAGTGTCATCGCGGTGTGGCAATTAGTGAACGTCCTTCCCCGTTTGCATCATTAATTCAACAAAACATCTCATGAATAATTTTGAATGGAAAATGGTTTAAACCTATGCTTTTCAAGAGAGCGCCCTCTTGTGTTTAAATGACTCTTTTTGAATGATAACAAGCTTCTTTATATACCTAGTCATTTGTAATTTTATATACCTTTCGAACATGGTGGAGTCATAACTATTAGTCTGTAATGTCATTGTGCATGTTTTGGTTACTAAAGCTCAGCCTTTCCAAAACTGTACTACCCCTTTAAAATAAATAGTTCAAAAGAAAACGCCTTATTATACTACGTTTTGGAGCAGTATACATTACATCAGTTATAGCATGGAATTTGCAAGAATGTAAAATTTAAATCCAAATTAAATGATTTACCTACAATTTTTTTTGGTAGCAAGTTTGACAAATAATTTCCAAGATATAAAGGTATAGTATTTGTAATCGGATCGGGTATCAAATATTTTGTTACATGGAATAAACGGCCCATACAAAAATATCCTAAATTGTAACTTTGAGATATCTGCGATTAAAAATGTAACAAAAATGTAAAGACAATTATAACAAAAATAAATACGTAATACTGGGAAACATAACGTCGAAGTATAGTATAATTTCAAGGGCGTTCTTAATGTTGTTGTACGTGAGGGGCCTTACTTTTACAGTTGGTCTTTATATTATGCTTTGAAAAGAAAAACATTCTTCAAATTATTAACCCATTACAAATGGGAACCTAGCGTGCCATGTACTGCAGTATTCATGTATATAAGGACACGGGTTAATTCTCGTCGGGATCATAATATTGTGATAAAAAAAAAACATTCAGAGTTTAACAAACTTGCGAAATAACACCGGGATTCAATATCATGGATAGAGTGTTATTTCAGTATCAAACCTTTGAATACGTGGAAACTGTAGTAGCCCCCGGTCATGTCTGACATGTCTGAAATAAAGTGATGTATCAAACTCAACGGTGGCTAAGTGTGAATGTTGTAGTTGATCGTGAACGTGTCTTCGACTTATTTAATCGGTTGACCTTTCCTAAGAATTGCAACTTCCATAAAAAAAAAGATACATAACCGAATGTACTAGACGCAACTCCCGTATACACAATTTGTTTATGTTTTTGGCGGATTATGTTTTGATAAATGGTAAAGGTTGAACGCTTTTATATTCAATCCATAAAATCCGATAAATTTGAAATGCGATAACAAAAGACAATGAACAAACCGAGAGTGAATATATTCCATTATCGTACCCCATGGGTTACTGTATATGTTGTTTTCAGATTATGTTTCGAGAACTTATCAAAGGTTGACTATCAATTTTGCATTTCGTTTCAGGCAAGCGCGCAGGGAAACTCCCACTCCCCTGGTATACGGTTGCTTTGAATAGCTCCTTTGTGTGTAAAGGGTAACAACATGCTAACGGGTATAACTGAATACTGCATGATCGGGAGGATTTAATTAATCATAATACGGTTGTCTCATCGGAAAACTCAAATAAGCCCGAGGAGTGAGGACTGTAAGGAGTATTGTAGTTTCAAATTCTAGATGTAAGGCAATTATTTACAAATAAATAACGAACAACAAATCCATGAACAGAAACCAAAGAAGAAAGAATGGATTGAAAACAAATAGTAGGGCTAGTTGGTAGCGGCACCCTACCAGAAAGAACACAGGGAATCAGACTCTTTCTTATTTCCATCTCTAAATTATAAACTGTTTCACGTTTTTAAAATGTGCAATGGTAAAACAAAATAGATACAGAGATACATTGTCAGTAAAAGCATTTACAAACTTATGTTATTTGTTACACTTTTTATTGACATTATAGGTGGAGGAAACTGCTAAACAGATTTAACCTGTAACAATAACGTTATTCCAATGACTGTATTCGATATTATTTTCCCTGAATTACAGGGTCAGTCAAACATGTACACGTTGGTTATGTAAGTATGTTTCACAGAAGTATTGCATAATGTGAAAGTCATGTCATGATGCTTGTAACTTCCTTGAAATTATAATTATATAACTTTTTGAAGAATTGTTAATCAGTGCGAATAATTCATCTTCGGGTTCGGACGCTTTCACAGTAAAAGTCGCTGAACAATACGCGAATCGATTACAATTCTAACCACTGTAGATAGTGACATAACCTCAGCTTAATGATTAGCAAGACCCTTTAATAAAGAACAATGGTGGATCGATATTCAAGATCCTACATGCATGAATACGTCTTTTAATAATTCGCGGAACAATTAGACGTTCTTGCAATTAAACGGATTGTTTGTCTTGACAAATGCATCATGCGATAGCTGTCTCAATGTATGATTTTTCTTTGAAAATTTAGTACAACTTTAGAAGACATATCTCTTGGAAAATTGAGATATTCTACCTCGAACAGGACACGCATGAAGCGCGATGATGTATTTGAGAGTAGTGACATATTCATGGTCAACATTCAGAAGAGATATCTAAGAAAGATATGGGGTAGGGGGGGGGGGGTACCGTTGGTCTCCACCAAAACTCACAAAGTATGAGGAATATATACCGAAAGCACACTGTCAACACACTTTGAACACACTGTGAACGCACTGTGAGCACAGACTAGCTGACACCTCCCTATTTGCATATCATTGTTATTTGTTGCCACTGGGGATCTATTATCCTTGTTCCATTTTGTTTTCATAGAGAAACGGTTTAATTTTGTCGTACACATTATTTTTCTAAATCTACGAAATTAATCTTTGAAATTCATGTAAACGGTGTTTTATAATCCATTGTAATTTCCCCCTAACATCAAAACAAGTTAAAATGAATATAGATAATCTGGCAGAGAACCCTTCAATGTATACAAAGAGAAAAGGTTAAAGCAGTTAAACCCAGTACAAGATGGAGGACAGATCAAGGTCTTATCAAGCTACAGAGAAGGCGGGGAGGGGGGGGGGGGGGGGGGGTGGAGTGGGGTAGGGGACACGGGGTATGGGAGGACTTCAGAAAATGATCACAGTGTGGTCGCACTGTCAACGCATCTTGAATACACTGTGTACACCATGTCCATTCAGTGTGGACGCAGTGTTAACACAGTGTGTTGATATTGAGTGTTGTGTGGTGACACCGCAGAAATGACCGAACTTAACATTGCGTAAACATTGTTTTCTCACATGTTTTCACACTGTTTTTTCAGCAGGAATATTATGACCATTTTTCTACACGTGAGGAGGGGGCAATGTTTTCAGGCAAACAACCCCAATCCCTGATAAGATTGCCCGTTAGCACATGTTTAGGCTTTTAAGTCTTGTTTGTGTGAGAGAGGCTTTTGTTTTTTTATCACCGGTAATTTTTCCCACAATGCGCATCATCAAGCCCCCACCTTAGTACCCAAACATTTCTCATATGTATGCACACTCTTGTGTTTTTGTCGACAGGTGTATAAGGCACCTTTTCTTCTTGACAAGAGGAGTGGGCAAACGACCTTCGTGCCCTGGAAAAAAAATGTGCACATGATTTGCCACACGTTTGCACATGATAGGCCTATTAAATAGATTAGTCTTGTTTGTGTGTAAGCAAGGCCTGTGTTTTTGTATTACCTGGTTATCTGTTCCACACTCGTGGGCGTCACATGCGGGGGACGGGGTGATATGTGTCCCCCCCCCCCCCCCCCCACATTTGAAAGTGGAGGGGATTGTCCCCACACACACACACACACACACACACACACACTTGTTTTCATTTTGTATACATTGTATGTTTGATTCCAGAGCTTGCACTTCATATGCGCCAGATCGCATAATTTTAAGCCAAAATGATTATACAAAATCTCCCTACAGTGGGAGGGGGACACCCCCTCCCACACCCTCCCCTGCTCGGTCGCTTCGCTCTCTCGCAATGTGTCCCCCCTTTTTTTTGAGCATCTGTTGACGCCCTTGTTATCAATGCGCACCATCATGATCATCAAGTCCTATACCTCCATAGAGTAACTATACCTATTGTACCCTGGGCATAAGAGACATCGATATTATCGAGCGTATCCAATTGCAATCAATTCTTTACCAGGTATTCTGACTTTGAAAACGGCAATTTGATCTGCGCAGCAGGCCTGGTCATCCATGGTAGAACAAAGAATCAATCCTCACACACATTTCAAAGTGTTTACAAAATGGGAAAATCGTCGTAGATGATGATTAATATAAAACCATTTTTGTTCATAATAAATAGGATACTATACACGATAATATAACATTCAAACATAACATATCACCCTAGGTAGTTGATGCAGATATTTAATCTGGGCTGCGGTGTCATACGTTCATGGTCGCCACTCGCCAAAAAAAATATCACCAAATAAGTGTTTACAAAATGGGGAAAAATCCTAGATAATAATGAATATTGAACGAAAGTATTAAGAAATAACAGATAATGATATGTAAGATGATATTACAAAATACATTGGAATGACAGCTTAGTTTTGTATACATATATTTGATCTGCGTGCTCATTAGTTCATAGAAAGAAAAAAATTCACAAAAAAAGTGTTTACAAAATGGGAAATTGGTCCTAGATAATAAGGGATATTGAGCCAAAGTAGTAATCAATCAAATACAGTGCACGGGAGGATATTACCTACAATCGCCGTGCAGGCCTCGTATTCGATGCGAATATATGTGTTATTGGGAGCGAGATTCAAAAATACAATCCTACACAACCAAACTGTTTTAAAATTCGAAACAGAGATGGTAGATGAGAACAATTATCTAACCAAATTACTACTGAGTATTTAAAATATTGTTTTTTAATATGCTGTATCATGATAACAAATACACTATATACACTGTATGTATGTGATGAATTCATGGTCTACAAGGAATAAGAATCTAAAATCTAAAAAAAAACACTAATAATAATAATAATAATAATAATATATCACATTTATATAGCGCTTAATACAATGTTTCTAAGCGCATTATTAATACCCTTGGTCATCAGGTACAGGTCAAACCCGCACAATTATCTTGCGCACCGAATAATAACATAATGAAATAATAAAATAATAACAAAAATTATAAAGACAAGACATTAATTTTATCAATCGTTACACCAGGTATTTCATTTGAGTAGTAATCTTTTCCTGATCGAAAAACAAATAAATCCCTGTAAAAAAAATACACAATTAAAGAAGATGTTAATATATAAAAAACATACATAAAAAACTATTATTGTGCCGGGTGTTAAAACATACATTCGATTTCGGGAGCGGCGTTTAATACTGGAGGAAAGTAAGTTTTACACATAAACAAATATCCAAAACGGGAAAAGAAGACACGAGATTTAAACACAAAATCTACCTTTTTGCTAGGAATATTGATGCGAATGTTTAACCTTGAAAGTGACAAACATTTCTGGTCAAAACAAATTTTAATTAAAGAAGACACTAGAAGACTTTAAACAAAATAATAAAATACATGACTGAAATTAAATCATCCTTCGTAATTAAATTAAGAAAAACGAAAGGGAGAAACGATCTGGAACTGGAAGGAATTTAAAAACAACTTTAATTAGGTAGAGAAATATTTAGGGATTTATATCCAGATAAGCCAATCGCTGGGAGAGTTATGTGGAAAAAACAATATGGAAATTTGACAAATGCCCCTATTTACGCCGCTGCTAAGAAAAACGATTTTCGAAACTTATCTCTTGATATCGCTGAAATTAGGAAACACGCAGATTAAGTTGTTTTGATGGAAACTTACTTTATTAGTATCGATTATTAGAAATATCTTTGCCTTGATTCAGTGGCGTAGCGATGTCGGACTGATTACATTATTATTATTATTATTATTTTTTTGTTATTATTATTATTATTATTATTATTATTATTATTATTATCAATATTATTATTATAATGGTAATGGTTGGCGGGATGCGAATTAGTTTGGGCGCACTCTATGCATTACGTTATTTTCATATATAAATTTCCCCCTTATGTTTGTTATTGTTTTGTCAAATAAGGAGGGGGCACATGCCCCCCTCTCATGTACCCCAATCCCCCTTCCCCCCTTAGCTGCTACGCTCTTTACCTTGATCTGTCCTCCTTCTCGTACCGGGTTCAGCTGCTTTATCCCTTTTCTCTTGTTATACATCACAAGATCCTCTCCCAGATTGTCTATTTTCGAGTTGTTTTGACACAGACTGCATTTTAATTTGTTTTGATTTTTAAATAACAAGGGATTATACAATACTGTTTACGATGTATTGTATTTTCAGAGATTGAATACGTCTATAAAGTTATATCGATTATTCATGTAATGGTCATCCATCATTTAGGATAGTTTTAAAAATAATACTTCAATGTATTTCTGTACCTTGTTTATTAAATAAATGTTTGTAATTTTGTGATTATTTCGCAATTTGTTATTCGGAAAAAAGTCGTATTCTCATTTCCATGTAAACATAATTATTTAGAATCTTAAATATTTTTTTTCCAGCAGGCTATCTAACTAGATCAAACCTAATTATTTTACTACAGGAATAATTATTTCCAGAACGTTGTTATGCTTCACGAGGAAAAATAACGATCAACCTTTTTTTTTGTACCGAAATAATGATAATAACATATACTTTTATTGAATAGTGGACCTAGATGCACAATTCGAAGGCTCATTATTACTATTGGTTATCATGCACGAGATGTAAATACAACTAATGTATTAATTGTAGTGGCTCTGTGTGAGGTAGGATATGTGAAAGTCCTCTCACAGTAAATTCTGCTCTCCATAAACGGTTGCTAAATTAATACAAAAATTGGATCCACAAAATTGATAATTCCTATTGAATAAAAATGGTCTTTATATACATGTGATGAAATAAAAACAAGACAACGGTCATATCGCATTTGTTTCTCTCTCCCGCATAGATATTCAAGATCTCACATCCTACGCACCCTCTCCCGCTTCTTTATGTTGATCCTCTTTCACATTAGTTCATCTTCAGGCTACAATCAACGCACGTGTCTCATGGTGTGCATCTGAGCTAGAGTGACGTAGCTAAACAAAAAGGGGAACCGGAAAGTCTGGAGGAGAGAAAAGCACCCCTTGTAATATTCCCCTCTCTCCTCTGGAAAGTTTTATCACCCCCACCCCCCCCCCCCCCCCCTCGACCCTCACTGTCACCCCATATTAAAGGGGAGAAGTATTATACAGAGATGCGTAAAGCCTAACGCACACAGAGCCGACTCGACCCGATCCGACTGGTTTTTAGTCAGGGTAGAGTCAGGTTGGAGCCAATTCAACATCTTGAATCGGGGCCGACTTGCTTCGGACTAGCATCCCACTGCCAAAATCAGATTCGCGAGGCAACGCACATTTACGGGACATTTACCCGATCCAACAAAAACACAGTCGGATCGGATCGAGTCGGCTCTGTGTGCTTTCGACTGTACATTTGTAAAACTTGATCATCAACTTGTGGTTTCAGTGTAATTTTGTTCTGAAAAAAAAGTTCAATAGCTATGGGCAAAACAAAATACCACATGCCTAGAATCTCTTAACCCACCCTTACTTTATCCCCATGCCAAAATCTTCATTCCTATTCCTAATCACAATTATAACCCCTAAAGGCCAAATGGGACGTTAACCAAAAGGGTGTACAGCAAGCATCAATTTACAATCGGATGAGAGTAAAGCCCTCCGCACACAGAGCCGACTCGACCCGATCCGACCTGTTTTCAGTCAGGCTAGAGTCGGTTTCGCTCAGTCGTCAGGTCGTAGCCGATTCAACATGTTGAATCGGCCTCGAATGATCTCCGACTGCCTATTGACCGGCAAAACGGGAGTCCTGAGTCGGTTCAGCTCAGTATACGTTGCCTCAGGACCCCCGTTTGGCCGGTCAATAGCCAGTCGGAGATCATTCGAGGCCGATTCAACATGTTGAATCGGCTACGACCTGATGACTGAGCGAAACCGACTCTAGCCTGACTGAAAACCAGTCGGATCGGGTCGAGTCGGCTCTGTTTGCGCCGGGCTTTAGAACACGAAGAAGGGCGTTATAATGTCGATGCTTGGCTAAATTGAGTTCTGCCTATATACCATCTCGTAGGTCGGAGCCTTCTATATGTAATTGCAAATATTGTTCAGATACTACTTAGTCATAGTTTTGGGACTATCTAACAAAATAGCAAATACAAAATAGCTCAATTTTGTTCATATACAAGGCTCCCAAACTGTAAACATGATTATCTCACGCCCTTCTCTTTTTCACCTATACGAATTCTGTGCGCCCCTGCCATAGATAATTCTGGCTCCGCCACTGCTCCTACCAGGGATTTAATCTCCAAGAAGAAATATCCTCATCTCAAAGATGGGATGAAGAATTTATAACAAAGGGACTCGAACTCTTTTATACCCCGAAATATACAGCGTTACTGGGTTGTAACTCTGCATATGGGACTGTCACAGTAGTAGTGAGTGGCTTAGCGCTCCCCGTCAAGGATTTTAGCCTGCATACAGGAAATGCCTTTACTTCAAAACGGTTATATTCATGATAATAGGTTTTTAAAAAGTGTGTTTAACTCTTAACGTCTTATATACGAAATAGTCACATTATTATAACTATTAGAATGTGAGAATGGTATTGTGTGATGTATGTCTGCACTACTAAAGATTCATTATGCCTTTAAAACATCCTCATCTCTATTTAAAACATGGAGATAAAATGTAATAAGGAGGGGAATAAACCCGCTCACTACCGAAGCACAAACATGTCACCAGGTTATTACTCTCAAAATGTGCCAATGGTAGTGTGATCTTTGGTGTGATGGTGATATATACATGTTATTCTGCCAGTGAGCCTGCCACAAGAAGTCTTTATTTCTAACGGGGATCAAAATGGTTTACAACTAATGGATGTAATCTTCTTATTTCCTAAATCACAAACAAGTGACGGTTTCGTTAGGGGTAGTTCAGTTTTGGTATAAAGGGCGCTGCACAAAATAATTTTGTTGTGAGATAATGAAAATCTGAGTGTAAAATATGAAAGAGCATCCAACTTTAGTGGCAGAACAAACTTTTTTTTTATTATCAAAATCGGTTCAGAAACGGCTGAAATATCAATACATATATCCGATCGTAATAAATCAGGGGCCCAGATTTATTCGATGATTTAAAAAAACAAAAATGCTTACACTTTTTTCAAAAATGTTCAAAAGGTGTTTTTAAATAGTTGTTGATGATCTCTCTATTTAATCATTATTTCAACAAAACATCACATGCATAATTTGTATGAAAATGGTTGAAACCAATGCTTTTTTTTAGAGAGCGCCCTCTTGTGTTTTAATGGCTCTTTTGTTTAATGATAACAGGCTTTTTACTGAGTCGTTTGTAATTTTCTATACAGTCTCAAAACACTGGTAAAATGTTCATGTATTAAAACTGGTTGGTTAAAATAAATAACCAATCGTTAGTTAAAGTGACATGGTTGGTTTAAAATGGTGTTTGTTAAAGATCGTTCTGCATACGTTGGTTAAAGATAATGTGGAATTACCGCCGTTCGAAGTTGGTTAAAAGTTTTGAACATGTGACATGAAATTAGCCAATGAGAAACAAGGAATCGCAGCAATATGTTTTCGGCTAGAATTAAGCATCATGGAAGCTGTAACAGAAAGACTCAAGCAGTTGGGTTTTGAATTCCTCATTAAAGCGTTTGCAGGTAAGCCAAACAAATATTTACTATACCAATCTATTGGTTAATTTGTATAGTACATTTGAAACCGTTAGAATTCCCACAATATGTTGAATAATGTGTTAAAATCGCCGTGACGTGACCGCCAATTCCCCCATGCAGCCCCGGGCAAATTCCAAGTGATTGCAGCTGCATGCATGCAGCGCGCTGCGCTGCCAGCTCGGGACGAGTCGGGACAAGTCTGCAGCAGCATTACGGTACATCATTACCATGATTACCAGGCAGGTAATCGGCAATCATAATGTCATAATGGCGTAATGTATTCCTGTTTTTGATTGGAATCTTAAGTGTACACTATCTTTCTGTTGTAGGATTGCTAAACCATATGTATCCATTGTATTTTTGCAAAATGATCTTTCACTTCCACCACATAGGAATCACCCTACCATTTCTCAATATTCAAAATATTGTGGGAATTTTAACGGTTTCAAATGTATTATTAAAATTCATCAGTAGACATGGTAGAATGGGGCTTGGTACGAACAGTCACGTCACGTTCACGTTCACGTCACGTGAACGGTTCTGTACCTTTTGTGAAACAGGTCACCCAAATCTACGAAGTGTAGGGTAAAGTGACCCAACAATTTGTCGTTTTCCATGCCAGTAAAACTCGAATCGTCACGTCTACCAAAACGTGACGTGAGTGTTTAATCAAGATTTTTAAAATTGCAAGCGCTTGTTACTAAGACTAGACATACACGCACAAAGACATTTAAAAATGTCGACGAAAATGCCGAAACCGCCTTATCAAATCATTTCAATCATTATGTTTATAATATTTACGTGCATAATTCAGAGTAATCTGAGACGATAATATGCAGTTCTGTCATTTAGGTAATGTACAACCATACCACTTGCATTATTTGTCTTGTTATTAGAGTATTTCTAAAGACGTGTCGTGCGTGGATTTTGGCAAATGTTGATTTCCAGCTGAACTGCATGCTACACGCAGCGGACCTTCGGTTCGCATACGCCTGAAGTTCCCGTGCTGGACGTCTGCGCGTGGGCATTAGTGGCGTTGCATGTGAAAGTGAGTGAGTGAGTGAGTGAGTGAGTGAGTGAGTGAGTGAGTGATCAATGAGTTTAAAAGTAATAAAACAATGATTTGATTAATAGTGTTAAATTATGGTGATTGAATCGAGTCAATCTATAAATCAATCATTTAATTTAACAATCAATCAATCAATTAATCAGTCAATGAAACAATTAATCACACCAACCAATCAATACTAAATAAATAAATTAAAGTATTTGGCATCCGAACTAGCTACTTGTAGGCAGTGGCGTACCCATGATTTTTTCAAGGGGTGGGTGAAGGGGGGGGGGGGGGATTTCGTCAGACAAATTGAAGTCAGCGGGGGAGTGTGGGTAGGGGGTGTCCGTAGAAAATGATCGCAGCCGAGGCCGAGACCAGGACCGGTCACACATTTCGAGGCCGAAACCAAGACATTTCTTGAGAATTATGTAAGGGGCGGGGGGGGGGGGGGGGGGGTAGGGGGTGTCCATTCCCCTGCCCCCATGCCTGGGTACGCCTATACTTGGTATAACAGTATAGGTAGGACTTGTTCGTTCACGATTAAATATACCGAGAATTAGTCTCTTCTCAACGACAATTTACATTCATTTTTGTACGCAAGCGCCAATTTACGTGAGCTTTCATAAATTGCATATAGTATATCAACAAACTGTTGGGTCACGTAACCCAACACTTCGTAGACTTGGGTGACCTATTTCACGAATTGTTGGGTCATTTTACCCTACACTTCGTAGATTTGGGTGACCTGTTTCACAAAAGGTACAGAACCTTCACGTGACGTGAACGTGAACGTGACGTGACTGTTCGTACCAAGCCGTAGAATGGTAATGTACATTTTTTTTGGCTTACCTGCAAACAATTGTTGGTTGGATAATAAAATTAACCAACAGTTGTTTACATAGATGAAAATGTAAGCAACTGTTGGTTACGTTTATTAACCAACCAGGGTTGGTTAAAATTATTTATCAAATAATTGGTTTAAGTTTTAATAAATAGTTGGTTATAATTGTAACCAACTAAGGTTGATTAAAAGATAGTTAACAAATAATTAGTTAAAGTTTTAATAAATAGTTGGTTATAATCGTAACCAACTATGGTTGATAAACAAATATTTAAAAAATAATTAGTTAAAGTTTTAATAAATAGTTGGTTAAACTTGTCACCAACTAGGGTTAGTTAATCTTTTAACCAAGAGTTGGTCGGTTTACCTGGAAACCAACTGTTGGTTAAAATTTTAACCAGTTGGTTAACATTTTTTTGAGAGTGTATCTTTCGAGCATGGTGGAGTTATAACTATTAGTTTGTAATGTTATTGTGCAGGTTTGGTTACTAAAAGCTCAGCCTTACCAAAACTGTACTACCCCTTTAACAGTGATATCGGTTTTGACATGAGTATTCAAATCGAGCTGCCAAGGATTTAGCCTGTCAGTATGAGCACCCTCATCTCAAACGGAGATTTAACGAAGTCTAAGGTCTTTAAATAATGGATGTTTAACCAGTTTAAACTTCTTAGCATTTTGGCGCAGAAAGGACCGACATTCATTATTCTTAAAACATGGCAATGGTTGTGTAAGTGGTGAACGTTTATTAATAACCATGGTAACTGGGCGATAATGCTAGGATTATGCAAACAAAAAACGTGCATTTTACTGGAGAAAAGTGTTGTTGCAAGTATTAAGATTTATCTAAAAGTTGATGAACTTGAAATTTTTCATTTCGGTGCATCCATATCCACAACATAGACAATAATAAAATGTAAAATAGTTTGATTTGAGTAAGAGAAAGTGAGATTCATAATCTACATGTCTTTACAAATACACGGGCACGTGTCATTCCATGTTTAAACTTATGGAACTAAAACCCGCTGTCATCATTATCGTATTTCATATATGTTTATGCTATGTATGCTTATGTTGCATCAACCAAGCTCTGGGATTATTTTCATTAACCTGTTCACTAATTTATACGATTCGCAATCCCATAAAGTTGATGCATACGTGGTAATGTTCGCGGTGCATTCATTTTTGCGGATTTCGCGCTGAAGTCGGCGTCCGCGAATATGAAAACCCGCGAATATAAATGCGCGATTTGCAATGCGTGTGAACACTTGCTCGGCCGCGAAATTAAAAATCCTCGAATTTGTTTTTGTGTCACTCAGAGCGAAATATTAATCGCGCGAAAATAACAACGTTTACCTAATATATACATGGCACATTAGATCCCGGAAAGCAGCAACGGGTTAATTCTCCGCAATCACAATCGTGCAGCTAGCCTTGGTATACCTCCAGAAAAGTAGCTACTTGCTTGCAGCGTTAGATGTGAAAACAAAATAATTCACGCAACATTATCTTGTCAACTCGAACTTAATTGCCAGACATTTTCTAAGAAACCTGCAAATAGCTGCAAACACTTTCTCTCTATCATAGATATCCCGTTGCTTTGTCTTTTCCATTTTAATGTGTTTTTCTTTAATGTTCCACCTTGTAGAACCATTATTCGATGTTGCTGTTGTTGTTTTGTTTAAACCCTAATAAAGAGTATTACTATGAAAGTTCATCTGTATTGGTAGTTAATATGAAATCTATTTTAAACTTTTGATCACAATACAAATATTTACCTCCGAAATTTTCGGCTGTCGTCTACAGCCTTCGTCAGCGATGTGACCCGACTTGACCTTTCGTGACGTAACGAAAAAGAAATGTGAACTTTTACTCAAAGATAGTGTTACCTACAAAAACCTAGGCAAGAGAGACCCGACACAGAAATACAAGAAGGAACTGGTTAAAGTGTTACAAGACATAGAAAATGAAGGAGGTATCAACAGAGATGAATACCGCAAACTCTACCCCACAACAGAAAACCCTCCAAAGTTCTATGGTCTACCGAAAGTTCATAAGCCTGACATTCCGCTCCGTCCGATTGTAAGCAGTATTGGCTCGATAACTTATCAATGTGCTAAACATCTATCGGATATTCTATCCCCTCTCGTGGGCAAGACATGCCATCACGTTGCCAACTCTCAGACGTTTGCAGAAGCGATTAAGAGTGAACGAGTGGAGGAAGACGAAGAACTTCGTTCGTATGATGTGACCGCACTGTTCCGATTGACAAAGCACTACAGATTATCAAATCTAAACTAGAAGAGGACAACACTCTCAAGGATAGGACTCGAATCACCGTAAACCACATTGTCCAATTCCTAGAAGTATGCTTACGGTGCACGTACTTCGTCTACGATGGCGTCTTCTATCAACAGATTCATGGAGCAGCAATGGGTTCGCCGGTTTCTCCCATTGTATGTAACCTGTATATGGAACACTTTGAGGAGATAGCCATCAACACTGCCCCCCATCCACCGATTTGGTGGTACCGCTACGTGGACGACACGCACACAAAACTCAAGAAAGAGTTCGCAAAGGAGTTCACTGAACATCTGAACTCGATTGACCCGGACATCAAGTTCACTACTGAAGGTGAGGAAGACAGGTCGCTAGCATTCCTCGACACGTCCACAGTGATCAAGCCCGACGGTAGTTTGGACATTCAGATTTACCGGAAACCCACCCACACCGATCAATACCTCAACTTCACTTCCAATCACCCACTAGAACATAAATTAGGAGTTATCCGTACTTTGTTCCACCGTGCTGAGACCGTAATCACTGATCTTCTGACTGTCAAGAAAGAGAAAGAACACATCACTAAAGCTCTCTCCAAGTGCGGTTACCCTCGTTGGGCTTTCAACAAACGCCAAAAGCCAACGGAGGGTGAACCGGCCAGGAAAGACACTCAACCTCCAAAAGGACACGTGGTTCTTCCCTACATCAATGGCATCTCGGAAGCTCTTCGACGGAACTTCAATAAGGTTGGCATTAGAGTCTCGTTCAAACCAACTCGAACACTACGCCAATTCTTAGTAGCTCCGAAAGACAAGACCGAGAAGAAGAACGCTACGGGGGTGGTGTATATGATTCCTTGCCAAGGACAGACAACGAAAGGCATCTGCAAGGAATCATACATCGGAGAAACAGAGCGATCACTCAAAACAAGGTTTCTGGAACATCGACGCCCCAGCTCGTATGCATCGGAGGTTTCACAACACATCCATATCGAGTCTCCTGGCCATCAAGTAGACTTGAAAGAGGTCAGCATCTTGGACAGGGAGGCTCGATACTTCGAGAGAGGGGTGAAGGAAGCAATCTATATCCGGGCCTTTCAACCTTCACTGAACCGAGGCGGGGGGCGATACAAGCTACCGAATGTCTACGACCCGTTGATCGATCGTTACGTCACGAAAGGTCAAGTCGGGTCACATCGCTGACGAAGGCTGTAGACGACAGCCGAAAATTTCGGAGGTAAATATTTGTATTGTGATCAAAAGTTTAAAATAGATTTCATCCTAATAAAGAGTGTTGGAAATAAACTACTGTCGAGCTACAAACAGAGAACGTAACGATGGTAACATCAACTGGGATACAAGAAACAAAATTGCATGGGGGTATTTGAAAATTACATGTTTTCCAAAGTGTTGGTCATACCAAAAAATCGTCTAGAGAGACCAATATATCAAACATGTTAAACCAAAAAGTAACATAAACACTCTTTTGTGACATGTTGGGCACAGAACCGTACTATTATTATAGATGAATAACTATATTCACGTTAGGAATTATAACAACATTATGAAGACAAATATGATTTTTAGTTTATCTAAGTACATTTTACTTTTATATCAAACCCTCGTTTATGTCAAATAATGTGGACATTGACATTCAATTACTGATCTGTTATGATCATTGTGTAGGTGTAAAATAAAATAAAAAGGAAACCCATTTTAATGTCACAATTATTAGACAAAATAATTTGTTTCTATAATAATGATGAATGCATAATTTCATGGCATATTTGTCCCTTTTCTATAGTAAGTAAGAGTTATCTTAATCAACAAAAATACACATATTTTCTTTGTCAAATTACTCAAATACATTTACAAATGTCGTTCATATACAAATAATAATACGTTGCTCTTTCTAAACGTATCCTGAAAGCTGATTGGCTGAATTCCTAATGTTCGGTCACAAAGCGTCAAAGTGAGCGAAAACGCAAAACACTCTCTAGAATATATATACCAACATGGTGTGCCACGTGAGTTTCGAGGAAAGTGCGTATTGTGGGGATTTACACTAAACCTGAAAATAGTTTTTTTTTTTCTATGATGCCTTTTATTCAGCTAAAGACAAACTAGTTCGGTCTATCAAAGCCCTCTTTTATTACAGATACGTTTATAAATATCTTTGTTTTGATACCTGTAAATGTATAATACGGGCATATGGTGGGTGAGTGGCCGAATTTGTTCAATTCGGTCAGCGAGTGTTTTGCAGTTATGTAACATGTGATGCTCTAAGCAAAACATGAAAGCCTTTATTGAAACTAATATGTGTGGCAAAAGTCCAATGTTATAGAATGAGCATTGTTTTATGCTGTCAAAGGCTGCAAATTATGTAAACATGTATTAAAAATGTTATTAGAGAAAATAATTTGTTTCTATAAATTAATGAATGCATAATTTCATGGCATATTTTTCCCTTTTCTATAGTAAGTACGAGTTATCTTAATTAACAAAAATACACATATTTTCTTTGTCAAATTACTCAAATATATTAACAAATGATCGCTCATTTAAAAATAATAATACGTTGCTCTTTCTAAACGTATCCTGATAGCCGGTTGGCCGAATTTCGTAATGTTCGGTCACAAAGCTTCAAAGTGATCGAAGACGCAAAATTGTTTCTATTATTATACCAACATGGTGTGCCACGTGAGTTTCGAGGGAAGTGCGTATTGTGGGGATTTACACTAAACCTGAAAATAGTTTTTTTTTCTTTCTATGATGCCTTTTATTCAGCTAAAGACAAAATAGTTCGGTCTATCAAAGCCCTCTTTTATTACAGATACGTTTATAAATATCTTTGTTTTGATACCTGTAAATGTATAATACGGGCATGGCGGGTGAGTGGCCGAATTTGTTCAATTCGGTCAGCGAGTGTTTTGCAGTTATGTAACATGTGATGCTCTAAGCAAAACATGAAGGCTTTTATTGAAACTAATATGTGTGGCAAAAGTCCAATGTTATAGAATGTGCATTGTTTTATGCTGTCAAAGGCTGCAAATTACGTAAACATGTATGAATAATGTTATACGAAATTACATTATGCGAAGGAACTTTCTGTTATAATCTGAAATTAAATCGTTAGACGATAGAAGTACTTTATTTCAACGTTAATTTTGAATTCCGAAAAGGCACATTTGATGATTGTTACATTTTGTGTGACACGTTTAAGTATTAAAAACCGCTTTCTCATCCTTTTCCCCTAATTCTGTTCCTCAAATCAAGCACTTCGACTTCGTGAATTATTCTAGGGATTGGCCGAATTTCCTAATGTTCGGTCACAAAGCTTTAAAGCGATCGAAGACCCAAAACATTCTCTATTATTATACCAACATGGTGTGCCACGTGAGTTTCGAGGGAAGTGCGTATTGTGGGGATTTACACTAAATCTGACAATAGTTTTTTTCCCTGATGCCTTTTATACAACTGAAGAAAAAAGAATCGCCTTCAGTTCATCAAAGCCCTCTTTTATCGCAGATACGTATATAAATATCTTTATTTTGATACCTATAATGTATAATACAGGCATAGCGGGTGGGTGGCCGAATTTGTTCAATTCGGTCAGCGAGTGTTTTGCAGTAATGTAACATGTGATGCTCTAAGCAGCAAAACATGAAAGCCTTTATTGAAACTAATATGTGTGGCAAAAGTGCAATGTTATAAAATGTGCATTGTTTTATGTTTTATGTTTAGAAGTACTTTATTTCAATGTTAATTTTGAATGCCGAAAAGGCACATTTGATGATTGTTACATTTTGTGTGACACGTATTACTATTTAAAACCCGCTTTCTCATCCTTTTCCCCAAACTCTGTCCCTCAAATCAAGCACTTCGACTTCGGGAATTATTCCAGGGATTGGCCGAATTTCCTAATGTTCGGTCACAAAGCTTTAAAGCGATCGAAGACGCAAAACATTCTCTATTATTATACCAACATGGTGTGCCACGTGAGTTTCGAGGGAAGTGCGTATTGTGGGGATTTACACTAAATCTGACAATAGTTTTTTTCCCTGATGCCTTTTATACAACTGAAGAAAAAAGAATCGCCTTCAGTTCATCAAAGCCCTCTTTTATCGCAGATACGTATATAAATATCTTTATTTTGATACCTATAATGTATAATACAGGCATAGCGGGTGGGTGGCCGAATTTGTTCAATTCGGTCAGCGAGTGTTTTGCAGTAATGTAACATGTGATGCTCTAAGCAGCAAAACATGAAAGCCTTTATTGAAACTAATATGTGTGGCAAAAGTGCAATGTTATAAAATGTGCATTGTTTTATGTTTTATGTTTAGAAGTACTTTATTTCAATGTTAATTTTGAATGCCGAAAAGGCACATTTGATGATTGTTACATTTTGTGTGACACGTATTACTATTTAAAACCCGCTTTCTCATCCTTTTCCCCAAACTCTGTCCCTCAAATCAAGCACTTCGACTTCGGGAATTATTCCAGGGATTGGCCGAATTTCCTAATGTTCGGTCACAAAGCTTTAAAGCGATCGAAGACGCAAAACATTCTCTATTATTATACCAACATGGTGTGCCACGTGAGTTTCGAGGGAAGTGCGTATTGTGGGGATTTACACTAAATCTGACAATAGTTTTTTTCCCTGATGCCTTTTATACAACTGAAGAAAAAAGAATCGCCTTCAGTTCATCAAAGCCCTCTTTTATCGCAGATACGTATATAAATATCTTTATTTTGATACCTATAATGTATAATACAGGCATAGCGGGTGGGTGGCCGAATTTGTTCAATTCGGTCAGCGAATGTTTTGCAGTTATGTAACATGTGATGCTCTAATTGAAAATAATATGTGTTGCAAAAGTCCAATGTTATAGAATGTTTAATGCTATCATAGGCTGCAAATTACGTAAACATGTATTAGTAATACAAACAAAGTTTTTCTCATCCTTTTCCCCAAATTCTGTTCCTCAAATCAAGCACTTCGACTTCGTGAATTATTCCAGGGATATCAAAACAAAGTCACATGAAATGGCTCTCTTTGTTCATATTAATTAGAGTTATTTGAATAGTTATACAGAAATAATTCTATGTTAAGTAAATTTGGACATTTTCTTTTTTTATTTCTAACAATAATAATTATGATGCTCTATCGACATGAATCATGATAGACGATTGGCCGAATTTCCTAATGTTCGGTCTCAAAGCGTCAAAGTGAGCGAAAAAATATATATTAAACAGATAATACTTATCGAATGCCCGCTTGTGACAATTAATAGTGACAACTAAATACAGGAGTCCGAGCATGGTGGCTTAGCGGTTAGAGTGTCCGCCTCATGCACGGGAGGTCCCGGGTTCGAACCCATACTTTAAAATTTGTACCTTCTTCATTCTAGTCAGGTGCTCGGCATTTATAGAATAGAGAAGGGACAGTTAATCACACGAGTTACCAGAGGACTGGCCCCCTTCTATAGCTTTCGCTACATTTAGTAGACGTGTGGCCCAGGGCTAATGAATCGGAGATTGGCGCCGCCTTATGTGCCAACATTGGCACGGGAAGGACTTTAACTAACTAAATATAGGTACATTATTTGTCTGATGTACAATACAAGTAAACCAATTTTTATTTCAGCATTATTACATAGGCAAAGTTACTGGATTGATGAATACCTAATTATATCTTATATGTGTGTGATAGTAAGTTTTCTTAATATACATTTAGGTTATTTTTTTTACAAATAATATAATGCTAATCCACACATATCCTGATAGCCGGTTGGCCGAATTTCGTAATGTTCGGTCACAAAGCGTCAAGGTGATCGAATACGCAAAGCACTCTCTATTATAAATATACCAACATGGTCTGCCACGTGAGTTTCGAGGGAAGTACGTATTGTGGGGATTTACACTAATCTGACAGTAGTTTTTTTCCCTGATGCCTTTTATACTGCTGTAGAAAAAAGAATTGCCTTAAGTCTATCAAAGCCCTCTTTTATTATATATACGTATATAAATATCTTTGTTTTGATAAACTTATAATGTATAATACGGGCATGACGGGTGGGTGGCCGAATTTGTTCAATTCGGTCAGCGAGTGTTTTGCACTTATGTAACATGTGATGCTTTAAAGCAAAACATGAAGGCTTTTATTGAAACTAATATGTGTTGCAAAAGTCCAATGTTAGAATGTGAATTGTTTTATGCTGTCAAAGGCTGCAAATTACGTAAACATGTATTAATAATGTTATTCGAAATAACATTATACGAAGAAACTTTCTGTTATAATTTGAAATTAAATCGTTAGACAATAGAAATACTTTATTTCAACGTTAATTTTGTTACGTTTTGTGTGACACGTATTATAGTAATAAAAAACCTTTTTCTCATTCTTTCCCCAAATTATGTTCCTCATATCAAGCACTTCGACTTCGTGAATTATTCCATGGATATATTAAAACAAAGTCACACGAAATGGCTTTCCTTTTTAATAGTGATTCGAGCTATCTTAATAGTTATACAGAAATATATATATATTCTACGTTAAGTAAATTTGGAAATTTTCGTTTTTATTTCTAACAATAATTATGATGCTCTATCTACATGAATCCTGATAGACGATTGGCCGAGTTTCCTAATGTTCGGTCTCAAAGCGTCTGATGTACAATACAAGTAAACCAATTGTGTATGTCAGTATTATTACATAAGCTGGATAAGTTACTGGATTCAGTATCAATTATTGATGAATACCTAATCATATTTTACATTTTTGTGGTAGTAACCATTTTCTTTGTCAAGTACATTTTGACATTTCGCTTATTATCTTTTACAAATAATATAATGCTTTATCCACACGTATCCTGATGGCCGGTTGGCCGAATTTCGTAATGATCGGTCACAAAGCGTCAAAGTGATCGAAGACGCAAAACACTCTCTATATTCCAACATGGTGTGCCACGTGATTTCCAAGGGAAGTTCGAATTGCGGGAATTTACGGGATTTTTACCCTGATAATTTGGATTCAGCTGAACAAAAATGTCATTGACTTCTATCAAAGCCCTTTTTAATTTTTTTTATTACAGATACGTGTATAAATATCTTTGTTTTTATACTTATACGGTGAGTGGCCGAATTTCTTAACGGCGGTCAGCGAATGCATGCGGTATACCGTATGTCCAAAACTACGGACCGTATTGCAACAATCAATATGCAAGGTTAGAATATATTTTGCTTTATATTGACAAAGGCAGAAAAATCACTATCACATGTATAAATTATGTTATTATAAATTGCATAAGAAGAAACTTTCTGCAGTAATTTGAAAGTAGTTCGTTAGACTAGTAGTATTTTATTTCAACGTCAATTTCAAATGCCGACAAGGGGCACATTGTTCGATTTTTAGTTTTGTTTGACACGTATTATACACCACCTCTTTCCCATACTTTTCACCGAATTCTGGTCCTCAAATCAAACATTTCGACTTCATTAATTATTCAAAGGGTATCAAAACAAAGACACGTGAAATAGATTTCAATTGAATTGTAACATTTATAGAAAGTTTCCGGAAACGATCATACTACTACTGACATCCTCAACGCACGTCTTTCTTTTCCCCTCACTATGCTCACAAATTTGGTCCTCCAATCAAATACCTTAACTTCACAAATTATGTAAGGAGTGCCATAACAAAGGGACATCAAATGGTCTATAGATATATGTCAATTAAGAGTTGAAATTAATAGACAGTTTCCGGACAAACGATAGTTGTGCAGGCTTAGTCTAAATCCTCAAAAAAAGACTTTCTTTCGAACATCACGTGGCGAATCATGCTGTATAAATATAAAATGTTTTGCATCTTAGCCCTCTGTTAAAGTCGCTGATTTTAAGAAAAAAGAATCTCTGCAGAGAAACGATATTACGATAATATTCTATAGATAGATATCAATTAAGAGTTGAAATCGATAGACAGTTTCCGGACAAATAATAGTTGTGCACGCTTAGTCTAAATCCTAAAACAAAAAAAAGACTTTCTTTCGAACCTCACGTGGCGAATCATGCTGTATAAATAGACAGTGTTGTGCGTCTTAGCCCTCTGTTAAAGTCGCTGGTTTAAAAAAAAAAAATCTCTGAAGAGAAACGATATTACGATAATATTCATTTTAAAAGGGGAAAGGGGTGACTTTCATTGAGAAACAAGGGTGATTTGCTTTGTTCCTGGAAACTCTATCAGTTAACATGGTTGTATGATGGTTAAAATTAGTTATTGAAAGAAAATATGGGATTGCATTTATAATGCTGAAGATCAATCTTATACAACCATGACTCTTGTCTTATATAATTGAAATCATATCTTTGCTAAAATACAAATGATGAATTACACATTTCACATCACAAAAAAAAAATAAATAAAATAAACAAGTTCAGAATATTACAACGGGTTGTCCTTTTTACAAGCTTAAGCTTTGCAGGCGTCCCATATTTCTAATTTTATTTATCATACGATTATACATTATTAATATTACTCGGTCATATCTATGTAACAATGTGATATTTCATTTGTGATATTAATTTTGCACTTCAATATTATGTTGATGTTTATAAATTATTGGAAATAAAATTAATTGAAATTGAAATTGAAATACCGATTGACCTGATTTCTTAAATTTCGGTGACTATAAATTAGTGGTCATGATGGGACACAAAACACTTTCAAACAGCATGATATGCCAGGTGAGCTTTGAATGAAAGGTGGTTATTTTCAGGATCTTTTTAATAGTTATTACAAAAATAATTGGTTCCTAAGGAACTTTCGTCTATCTTGAAAATGTAATTTACTTCAATATATTCCATCTGTGTTCTCGTTCATGAATGTCCATACTAGTATTGTGTTTATTTTTAGATTTTCTGAATTTGCGGGTCCCCAGGTGATAGAGGGCGAAGAAGCATGATATGCAACGTGAGTTTCGAAGGAAAGACGTATTTTCAAGATTGTAGTATCTAGTTAATCATGTTAATAATGAAACAATAATTGGTTCCCGAGGCCTTGATGTGTTATACTTCCAATAGAAGATTCTCCTTTTCTCGCCCATGTATGACCATTAATGAATACATAGATTGGAAGGTGTCCGACTCAAGTCAACAAGACTCTTAGAAAGGGGGGGGGGGGGGAGGGGGGCGCGCAAAACACTCTGTATACCAGCATGATATGCCACGTGAGATTTTGACGGAACGACGCATGTTCATGATTTGTATTTAATGAAACAGGAATTGGTTCCCGAGGCCCTTTCTCGATGGGATATAGGCTTTCAATGTATATATTTGTTTTCTATTTCGTGGGTGTCTATTTAACGCTTACATAGATCGGAGGGTGTCCGAATTTGTTAACTTCGTGTCAACAAGGCTTGTCCGTGTATTAGGTGGAGACGCAAAACACCCTGTAACAGCATGATATGCAACGTGATTTTCGAAGGAAAGACGTACTTTGGGGGTTTCGCAGTAATGAAACAATAATCGATTCCCAAGGCCTTTTAATTAATCTTAAATATGTAACTACAATATATTCCATTATTCTGTCTTTCTCATGAATGTATATTAAAGGGACTTAGTAACATTGTCCAAATTCTCAAAATCCAATTGAAATTCTAGCGGTTCCCTCATACATTGTTGTATTCTTATCAAAAACAAAAGCATGGGACAGGTTTCGGTTTTTCAAATCTCCCTTTCGTTAAAAAGATATTTACGATTGAAGTGTTTAGATGTCAAATTACCCAACGGATCATCGGAACCATGTACAAAGTGAGTGCAATGAGTTGGTGAATGTCACTGTGCATTTTTGCTCATTACTCGGCCATATAAAGTATTTTTAACTTGAAATTTTCACACATCACCTAGTGGACATATCAGATAACAATAAATATATTGTATCATCCTCTCATCACTTTTTGCAAAGTTACTAGAGCCCTTTAATGCTTACGTAGATTGGACATTCCATTGGACATTTGGACGGTGTCCGAATTTCTAAGCTTCTTGGGGTGTTTCACAAAGATTCTAAGTTGGACTTTATTATTATGGAAAGCCATTTGTAGCCTTGGAATAAAATATTTTCATAAGCAAACTTGCAAGTATTTTAGACTTTTCATAAATTTTACATGAAGAACATGGAATATCCTTTATAATTTTATGCCTTTTTAAAGGACTTTTACACACACAAAAATGAAACTGGCTTTCCATAAAGTCCAACTAACAGGCAATTCATACTTACGTCTAGCACTGGCTCAGCACTGGATAAATCCACTGCCGAGCCAGTGCTAGACGAAAAAGCCGACCATTCATACTTGGCATCAACAGTGGATAACTGACGCGCAAGTATGAATACAAACAGTGGATTGGAAATGTCTAAGACATGACTGGGCATGCGCACTAGTACACTTCTATTGTGACGTAACGATGACTTGCAAATTCTGAACGCGTAATACCGTAATGCGCATGCGCAACCTTGTGCTAGACGAGTGTCTAGGATCAACAGTGGATCAACAGTGGATCAACAGTGGATCAAAGTTATGCCAGACTGATGCTAGACATTCCATTCATATCTGCGTCTAGCAGTGGATTTATCCAGTGCTGAGCCAGTGCTAGACGTAAGTATGAATTGCCTGTTAGTGTTAAGTTCATCTTTGTAAAAACATCCCTAGGACTTCAGGTCAACACGGCTAATCTGTGGGGGTGGGAAAGCAAAACACTCTCTAACAGCATGAAATACAACGTGACTTACGAAGGAGAGGCGTGGTTTCATGATTTTAGGCAAATTAAACAAATTGATGCCCGAGGTCTTTTCATCAATCTTGAAGATGTGATAGACTTCCAACAAAATTTCCTTTTCTTGCCCGTGAATGACTATTTACGCTTACAAAGATTGGATGATGTCCGAATTGCTTAACCTATATGGTTTGCAAGACTTGTTTAAGATGGCGGGAACTCAAAACACTCTACAGCACGATATGCAACGTGAGTTTCAAAAGAAAAGAAAAGAACATTTTCGGGACTGTTTAGTTGATCAAGCATTGATTTAGTTCCATAGGCCTTTTAAATTAATCTTGAAAAAGTTATAGACTTGCAACTTGCAATTTATTCCTCTGTTTTGTATCCATGGAATTCATGAACATTCAATGTTCATTAACGCTTTAATAGGGGGTTTCCGATTTGTTCAACTTTGGGTCAAGAAGTTTTCGAGAGGGCGAAGAAGCAATGCAACGTGAATTTTGAAGGGAAAACTTTTTTTCAGGATTTTTAGTTAATCAAGCACTGATTGGTTAACGAGGCCAATCTTTAAAAATGTAATCGACTTCAATATATTCCCTTTGTGATTATTGTTTGGTTTAGTTCGTCCGTGTCCATTTACGCGTATATACATTGGAGGGTGTCCGAATTTCTTAAATCGGGTCACCAAGACTGTCTTGTCCGAGTTGGCGAAGACGCAAAACTTGTGATATTAGCATGACATAAACAAAAACGTGCATGAGTTTCGAAGGAAAGACGTATTATCAAGATCAGCAGTAATCAATGAAGGCGAAATTGCCTCAATGTAGAACAAATGTGACTGACCTTAATATTTTCACTTTGTTTTTTCGCCTATAAATTTACATAATTTACTGGAAAAAGTCCGATTTGTTTTTGTTTTACCTCGGTTCAACAAGGCTTGGGACAGTGGTGGCGCCAAACACTTGTTAGCAGCATGATATGCAACGTGAGTTTCGAAGGAAAGACGCATTTTCAAGATTAACAGTAATCAATGAAGGCACACTTGTTTCATGGGGCTATTTATCACTCTAGAAACAAAAATGTAATTGACATTAAAAATTATATTCCCGTTGTTTTCTGCACTATGAATATTGGCATCAATTTACTAGCAAGTGTCCGATTTTCTTTGTTTACCTCCTCGAGTCAACAAGTCAAGTCAACATCGAGTCAACTTTTAAACAACATGTTATTATGCAACGTGACATGGGCGTCGATCCTTACTTAATGCATATTGTTCAGCTGGGGATGAATTGATAGATCATCCCCCTAAACAATAGGTATCAATTACAGATCGACGCACATGCAACGTGACATTCGAAGGAAAGACGTACTCTGGGGTTTCCCCTTTATTGTCCATGAATGTCCATTAACGCTTACATTATGTGTGAAGTATCTTATCCTCGGGTCGACAAGTGTTTGAGAGGGCGAAGTAGCAAAACGCTTCTAACAGCATGATATGCAACGTGAGTTTCGAAGGAAAAACGTATTTTTAAGATTTTAGTATAATCGATGATTAAATAAATGGTTTCACAGGGCCATTTCCTCAATCGTGAAAATGTAATTGACCTCAATTTAAAATTCCCGTTGTTGCCTCGATCAAAAGTATCCATTAACGCTTACATATGATGACATAAACGGTACCCCGGGGTACCAGACGAAAATCCGCCATTTTGTTTAATTTTTTATTTAATTTTTAGGGCTGTACTGTGGGTATAGCATAGAAGTATGACTCCAACACTGCCGTTGTAGAACTAGAAGGTAAACTGTATTGCCCGTAGGTACCGTACCCCATACCCTTTGTACATAAAACAATGGCGGGCTGACGGTCTTGTTTACGAGCAGTATTGAACGGAGGAAGTTCGTCACAAAACTGCATTGTGGGGAAATAATATGACGAAACAATAGGAATGTGCGTAAGGCGCGCACTTTACCAAGCGCACTCACACTGTACATTTTCTATGGCAAAGATGTCAATAGCGCGTACATTTGTGATTTTGCGCGCGATTAATTTGTAAACAATTTTTGCCCTTGGCCGAGACAGTGATCCGTGTATGAAGAGCGACTCTTCTGCAAATATTGAGCAATCATAAACAGTATTTAACACAAAATGTAACTAAAAAATGCTCTTATTAATGGGGTAGAAAAGGGCAACACAAATTGATTACGCTAGATAAAGAGGTGGTGAATATTTCACCGCTCAATGGGATGTATTTTATTATTAAATTCCCGATCAATTTCGATATACACAGCCTGTCATACTTTTGATGACGTTTTGTGACGTAGCTAAACTGCTTCTAATCGCATACATACCTAACCATCATGGCGGCTGAGTTTACCCCCCCTGGGGTATAGCGTGCATACAATCGCGCGCTGCACTGCATGCACAACGCAATAGCTGCGGTACGGTTGGACGCAAGATGGCGCTACACAACGCGGTACCCCGGGGTACAACGGTACCCCGGGGTACCGCGTGTGTCATCATATATAGGAGTGTCCCAATAAGGGAGTTCGTAGTTACAAACTGCGCATGCGCCAATTTCTGAGACGAAAATTCACTGTACCAAAAACATCGATATTGCCCGTTGTCCCATAGACCTTCGTGCAATTATTGTCACATTTGAAACGTGTTTTCACGGGAAATTTGGCTCGAAGTCATAAATGTTTTTCTGAATTAATCATAATAGACATCTCATATACATAAGACTGATTTTTTTTAATTTATTTTTTCCATTTATTTTCGGATTTTAACAAAATGTCAACGTTCGTATCTGGGCTTTTATTGAAATCGCAAAGGCCCCATACGTAGATTTGTGTGTACTTGTGTTGAAAACGGGCAAAGGTGTGATTTTTATTCTAAAAAAAATTATTTAGCCTGCTTCAAGTTTGAAAATTAAAATGAATGGTTATATTTATTCAATTTTACATATTTTAGGATTAAGGTGAGATTTTTTTTGGTCAGGTCTTTCAAACGTAACGAAACACAAGGAGAATTCACGCACGCACGCGGAAATTCTGCATAGAGCTCCTGTACTTTAAATGCGTGCGTCACAGGCTGTGCCGTAAACGTACGCGTAAAGCCTAAATTTTGGTACAATCTTCCGAAAACCCGGTTACGTCCATTGCTCCATGTGTTAACTACGAACTCCCTTATTTATAAAAAGGGGTCTAGTAACTTTGTTGAAAAGTGCAAAGAGTGATGAATGGTTGATAAAGTGTGTATTGTTGTGATCTGATAATTATGTCAAAATTAGTAAGTTTTGAGTATTTTGACAATGTTATTAGATCCCTTAAAGTCATACCTGTAAAGTGTCCAAATCCACGAAAATTACTTAGAGCTTCCTCGTTTCTCTTCTACCGTGTTGTTTAGCTTATGGTAAGAGAAGAATAAAATAGGGTTTGATTTTTTCAAATGTCCCCTTAGTATGAAGATAATTATCATTGAAAATCATAATTTCTAAAGCGTTAATCAACGCAATTGAAAAAAAGTACAATTGTCTTAGCTGAGAATGTCCGCATGCAGCACCCGTGAGAACAGTCTGGAGATTGAACTTTGAGCCGAGCGAGTTCAAATTCCATGAATTATGTACTACGTGTGTAAAAGTACACGGGTGCGAATATCTCAAACGGATCATTCATTACTGCGACAATTCCATCAGACAAGCCATCAGTATTCGGTGATAAAATATGAACTCAATATTCGTTTTTTTCACTAGGTAAACAGTGTTCGTTTTCTTTCAAACTTTCACAAATCTTTCAATTGTATTTTACAATGATATTGATGTAGGATTGAAGTCTCAAATGTCATTTTGTGCAATATCTGACACTTTACAGGCATCACTTTAAGCTTCAGATCAACCGGACAGTGCCCGAGAGTGTAAAGAATAAAATATACTCTATAACCACGATGACATCATGATTTGCCACGTGAGGTTCAAAAGAAATACGTATTTCGTTTTTTGCAGGTCTGTGATGAAACAATAATCGGTTCCAGAGGCCGTTTCATCAATCTTGAAAATGTAATTGACATCAATATTCCCTTTTATAGTTATTTCGAGTCAACAAGAGACAGTGGGGACGCCAAACACTTTTAACAGCATGATTTGCCACGTGAATTTCGAATGAAAGACAAAGTCATGTCTTCAGGATTTGCAGTAATCGATGCAGCACTAGTTATCTCTTGGGACCCTTTTGTTTTGTCCATCTTGAAAGTCTAACTGTCATCATGATACTCCCTTAGGCTCCTTTCTTTTATTGTTCACTGAGTGGCTGAAGGCGATTATTTTTGTTTGTATTAGTGATGTACATGCAGTGGACGGGAAACACACACACACACACACACACACACACACACACACACACACACACACACGCACACACACACACACACATACACACACACACACACACACACACACACACACACACACACACACACACACACACACATACAAAATAAAAAATAAAACACACTCGAATAGCCGTTTGATGTACCATGCAAGTTCAACGAGCTTTATGTTTTTCTTGATTCCAGTTTACAGTAATAACTGTACAATGAAACAAAGTATTATTTCCTGAAGTTTTTAGTCGCAAAATAAAAGTATACTTGACACCAATTTATTACTTATCTTTGATTGGTTGACTGGTTGGTTATCGTCAGCTATTTCGATTATTCACGGTCTTGGACCGCCCTTTAATATTATTATGGGACGCAGTCCTGGTTCGAACCCGGGCTGATTAGCACTAATATCATGAGCTCTGAATAATAGACCAGAGCACCTCTTTGTTTTTCTCGATCATGGATATTTATTAACACTACAAATGCCTTTATTCAAGACAAAAGTAAGCTGTTTTGTTGTATAGTAAATAACAAAGTAAAACAAGCAGCAGCATGACCCTACTACGCCCTAATGCACGATTCGGGATATTTATATTTACCACATAATTAGTTTGTTTTTGTTTTTCGCGCTCGGCCTGTCACCCTTTCCCCGTTGGTTTCTTATTGAAGCAGTCTTTTCGTCCGACGGCACATACCTGTCCTAGGATACGATGGCGAATCCATCAGGGTATCCTAGGATGTGCGGGTAACCATGGTCACCCGAAAGCCTATCCCGACGGACAGTCCATGCGCTGTCACCGGATCTGCTGATTTGCACGGAAACATTTACAGCAGGTATAGAGAGTGGCCGAATTTGTCAACAAAAATCACTTTGAGCTTTCACACTTCTCTTGTATCGTGTTGCTTTGCTTAAATGGTAACAGAATACTGAAGTGGGTTTTGATTTTTCAAACTTCCTCTTAATTATGGAGATAATTCTATAAGATTCAATTTGGAAACGTCCATGTACGCTTCCGACCGTAGTCAATAGTATCGGTATTCAGATAATTCACGCAAACGATCGGGATAAAATAAGACTTTGATTTTCTCTGTTTTAACTAAAGTAAACATCATTCCGTTTAAATATGAAAATCTCACATATCATTCCCATGAATCTAACGATGAAATCCGGATAATAATGACTGACGTCTCAAAAATTACTTTTGGGGAAAAAATATAAAGTTGGTGGGTCACATTAATTTCGGTCAGCAATACAAAGTCGCAGGGGGCGGCTACGCACTCTCGAGCAGCATGGCGTGCCATGTGTTTCTGAGGACATATCCGATGTAGCGTATTGAAGGATTCCCCTATATAGATTGAAGATCAATGAGCTATTACATTATTCCCTGAAACCCTTGTCGTTTGGTTATTGAAGTATAATTATTTTGTCCCCATTTTGTATGGTATTTTGAAGGACATATAAGTAGCAATAAAAGACGTGACGCATTTTGTTTTGGGGGTATTCCCGTGGAGAAGGGAAGACGCACTAAAGATCGACGGTTCGCGAGTTAAATGTTTACTTTAGATTTATTAAACTACTAATTACAGTCAAACCTGTGTTTAGTGACCATCCAAGGGATACAATAAAAGTGGCCACTGTAGACAGGTGACCTATATAGACAGGTTCCAGAACATTGTTTTCCCTTGCAGGGCCGAACACTTTTGGTGGCCACTGTAGGCAGGTTGGCTGCTATAAACAGGTGGCCGCTATTACAGGTTTGAATGCATTTGTATGATCAGTTTAAAATTATCAAAACATTATGTATTACTTACTCAGCTCATTGTGAACAGTGTGTGGGAGTGGAGTAATTAGTACCATACAATTATGCATATCTTTTACTGATAAATTTGAATGATACGTATTACAAACCAAGTGACAAAATAATTATTACATTGTACTTGGCTTTAACACAATGCGTGCCTTCAGTATCTAGAGGCTCCAGTCCTCACAGTTGTAAAACATAAAAAGGAGGGGGGAGGGGAGGGGGGGGGGGGGGGGGGTAGTGCATGGTAAGGTGAGAGAGAAATATTCGCTAGGCCTAAGAGCTAATCGATACAATCATAACGTAAAACATCATCGAGTCAACATAAGTAATGCCTTGGTCACAAATGCATCGGGTGCCGCACGATCTTATAACCTACCATTTGCCTACGGCGGATTTTCTACGATTTCGGGGAGTTGGGATATCGTACGATGTCTGCGGCGGTCACATATTCGCCGGGACACGTGCGACGACTTTAGGAGTTTAATCAAAAGTAAATCGCACGCCTCCCGGACTTACAATCTGAGCGCTCATATGGACGCAATACGGGACTATTACAGACATCGCATGAGACTCTTACGAAATCTTTGACACCTTACGACTATCGTACGGTTTGAATGGCCCAAAATCCAGTCGCAAAATCGTACGATATTCGGGTAAATGCTACGGTGTCCGTGCTGCGCCCGTGCAGTGCCCGTGCGATGCTCTGTACGACGTGTCTACGGGCTTACGGCCAAACTCCGCGTTATATTTTTTTTCGACGTCGTACGGCGAGGATAAAATGCAACGGCGACCGCAGGATAGCAACGGCACCCTTGCGGCCGCCTCAAGATTCCCGCAAGATTTCCCCTAAAAGTGGCATTGTTTGGGCGCGCCTTATCCTGATTCTGAGCATTTGTGACCTAGGCCTAACATGGCAGAGTCAACAGACGTATACGTGTAAATCTCAACGATACATGTACATATGTAATTACTTTTGACCACTTAATGCCATTAAAAATCAATAAAATGTACGCCGCCTCTAATTGCACATGGTTAATGTTTCTTGGAAAGTTGAATAGAAATTTTTTTTTTTAAACACGTCCGAAGATCCTTCTAGATAACCACTTAGCAGATATGGGTCGTTTTGGGTTTTGTTTTGTTTGTTTGCTTATATTATTTTAATTTCTGAAATCACATTAGCACAAATGATACAATAAGATGGTGAAAGGGTTGGTCCAATTCATCAGAATTGCAAGAAACTGCGGGTCGGGCAAGAAGGCAATATTTTGTCTTTCTTCCTGTCAATCCCCGCCCCGTCCCCCACCCCCAAGAAGATAAATTATTATAATGAATATATCAATAAATACATAAATTGATAGATACACAAGCAAATAAAATGGACGCTAAAGGGAGAAGTCCAAAATTGCATAACACAATTGATTTGTTTTTAATATGTTCACAACACATAATGTGAATCACAAATTCACAGTAATATAGTGGGAAAAGTCGCAATGAAGTAGCATATTATTACCTATTCCCTATTAAATCTACGCAGTGAATTAGAAAAGTGCGACCTGTATCAAGTATGCCAATCATCTTTGGGCAAAGAGCCACATTACATGAGTTCTGTTTATTTGGCGCGAGCTGAGCTACGATGTAGTTCCTGGAACAGCGTTATTTGGTCCCAATCGAGGGTCGAGGCCGTGATAGGTAGACCAGCCTGTACAGATATAACACAAACAACATCAACAACAACCTGCGTCCACTACAAAACTGAAACTATATACAACAATAGTAATCAATAGAAAGTGAGAGCGTGTAAATGAATAGTGTACAATTCTTGTAAACGGTTAGCTTGACCGCAATGACCGCTCATACATTATATTGGTTAAGTGCCTGAGTGGGTATGGTCAGCCGAAAGTGAGAATGATCGATAAACGTTTTGAGAAAATATCGATTTTGAAAAGGGGCTTGTTGTTTTCCCTCTTATGCTGCGCTCTAACTTGGTAACTGTGCGCTTGTTGCGATAGAGGGGGTAAATAGAATATATAATGTATGGTAAAAAAATAAATTGTAAAAAGGGGGGCGGGGGGCGTTAGAGCCGCCAATGTATCAAATGTATGTGAACTTGCATCACAGATTCTTGTGTTCAACAAAACAAATGTTGCTGTCTATATTTGGCAGTGTTTGTAAAATAAAATATAATAACAGAGAATTCAATTCAATTCAATTAATTCGTTTCATTTCAGTTCCAAATACAAAGATAATATAGGTTTTCCCGCTCAATTTCGCGATTGTGTCAATCGAATTGATAATAGGAGCAAACGAATTCGCGCGATTTGCGATCGCCGTACCAAAGCAGCATTCGAATTCGTAAATAGTCGTTCAAAATCACGTAGGAGCAAGTGAATTTGCACAAAGTGCATACCTTTTCATCAATGGTCATTCGAATTCGCGAAAGGGCAGTTGACAGTTGGCTGCAAATTCGCGAATTCGAATGCCCTTAATGAACTTCTTTGCCTATTCACGAAAGTGTGTGCGTATGCATGAATTCGCATGAACGTATTCGGAATTTGGAAGACCGATACCAACGATTACGCGGCAACGCGCGAATTCGAATGACCCTTAATGAATTCGATTGAAAAAAGTGCAAAATTGAGCGGGAAAACCTTTATTATATACAATATCAGGATTAAATTGGTGTACGAGAACACGAAAATAATTATGGAACTACCAATGAGATTTAGGAACTGAATTCAATACAAAGTACAACAAAGGGAAAAAGAAAATAAAAACTGCAAACTTCTTCTTACATGAGGTAGACAGTATCATTTTCGCCTAGGAACAGAGATTTATGTACGCATGAACGTCTACCCTCTTATATAAATGCGGTAAAATTTAGTGATGAAAACAGTTATGTTTATGTTATTGTTTACATTTTCATAATGTTCCCCGTGGCCAGATTTAATCCGTCCATCGTGCTTTAAACAAATGTTAAAGCTGTACCTGCGCATTTATTCCAGTAAAAGATATAATCTAAATCCATGGTGATGAGCGGGAATTCATTTCAGTCTTTTGAAACTACATCTAAATAATCCCCTTATATTATTATTTATTCATCATTGTAGCACGGAAAGAGGCCGTGTCATCGTGTTTATAAAAGAGGGCGTTTTCGAAAAGTTCGCACGGAGACGCCAAGCCGAGTGAGCGACTCTGCTGATATGTACAGATGGGAGAGTTCGCGTGTCGCCGCGCGCTCATGCAGTGCGCTGTCCACTGTCTGGATAACGGACGGGTATTTGTAACTCTTAAAGTGCCAGGGATTTTAATGCTCTATGGCATTTGTGTGTATTGTAACTTGCAAAAATGAGAGCTTGGCACTCAATGAGTTAATTAAAGATCTTTAGGTGCACTGATGGACATACGAATGTCGCAAGATGGCGTACTGTATATTATGCTAAAACCGGAAGGCCTGGCCCTCGTGCACAATTCGCCGGGGGTTTTAAACCCGGTGGTGTCACCTCGTATTCAGAGGTAGGACACATGATCGTTCTATAGGTTGAAAATTACCCCTATTTCGCAGGGTTTGAAGTACATTTTCAGAAAATTAGATCCCCTTTTTATCGCAAAAACGAGTACAAAGTGGCCTTTAAAAGAGACCCTAATTTTTGCATGTCAGGTACATACTTTACAAAGACCCTCTATTTTCACGATTTCAAGTACACGAACAAAAAATAGTACCCTTGCGAAATGTTTTACATCTCGCGAACATCGTCGTGCATGAAAATAATCCTTGTAGCCATCACAAAAACATACCTAAATTTCAAATTTCGCGAACATCGTCATGAAAAAAAATGTCGCGTATATCATCTTGAAAAAAGACCCTATTTATGGAATTTCGCGTACATCGTCATGAAAAAGACCCTATTTGTCCATTTCCGCGTGCAAGTAAATATCGCGTTCACATACGAAAAAGACCCCTTTTCACTCGAAATTGTGATCGATCATGCGTGTCCACGTCCAATGTGTAGTGACACCCCCGGGGTTTTAAAGCTCTGAGCGCGCGATGCTATACTCACGATATTCATTAAAACACAACCAGAATCTGGACTAGTTTTCTAGTTCTGACAACATGATGCGCTGCTAAGTATAATTATACTAGTTCCCAAATCACCACTCCAGTGTTGCCAGGTTATTCATATAACCTTCTTCTCTTAATCATTGTTAATTTTTACAATCATTAAATATATTATATTTTTACTTTAAAATATGGATAGACCAAATTTCTGAGCGATTGCATTTCGTAATACTTGTGTTTTCTCGTAAACATTCCCCTTGTATATGCCGCAAACGGAAAGCCTGGCAGATGCCCTTTTTACATGAGCGTCCAGTTCAATTCAATCTATCCCACATACTTTTTAAAAGGCATGAAACCTATTTTTTTTTAAGGAACAAACACAAGCACTGACAGACTGATAGCCAAAAATGAATATTTTTACTTTTGAATAAGATTTCGCGTTTTCTTGAAGATTACAATCATCACGTACATCTGTAAATAACAAGGTTTATCAAACTAAAAAAGGAACATACACGATGCACCGATAGTCAAGATTTGTAAATACATATTTAACACGGGAATTCCCTTCTCGTAACCGACGCACATAAAGGATTAAAGACTTATTCAATTTTGTAAGCAGACCTAGGTGTGGATTATACATTTAAAACATGAGAGCTATTAAGTGACATTTCGTAGAACTTTTGAGGGGCAAATGTATTCTTTGCCAAGGTCTTGGCAGACAAAGTATCTTGTAAGAAACACCTTAGAGTAACAATGTGCATCAATCTAAATCCCGAGAGGGGAAATTAGAATGCATTGACAGCTTTAGCAGCTTGGAATAAATATTGAGTTTCCTACATGAGAATTCTCCGGTCTTCAATTAGACGATCAAATTTGATTGACGCACACGAACAAAATTACTTTATTATGAAAAATTAAAAAAATTGGCAAAATTATAACATTCCGTATAGCATAGAGAACAGGTAGCAAATCCGACAAAGACCTTTTAAAATTTCATTATAAAATCTTTTCACATGAAACATGTCGATTTTGTTCTTCCCAAACATTTTATATCGATTAATTAATGATTTTATAAACCAATAGTTTTACAAATAATTTGGCCAGAATCCATTTTAAATGTTAATAACACGGACAAATTGCTGTGGTTCCGTCCATAACAGTAATGTATATTAAAATCATCTTTATCAATAAAATATATGTAAACATTTTGTTAAGACTAAAAAGGCATTAAAAACATATTTTTACAAAGAACTGACAATAAAATTAGATATGGGCCTTAACAAGGATATAATTATGTGGTAAATTTTATACAGAATCGGGGAAAACTCCCATTTTCCCCTTTATAGATCAAAGAACATCCTGTGTAATTATTCCTTGAACACTTCCATACAATAATTATTACGAATATTTCTCCACACTTGACAATAATTACTTTTTATTCTTAACTAGAACGTTGTAGTTTTGAAGTAGCGTACATAAAAGGGGGGAAACAAGGGAATAATTCATTTTCTGTGAAAGTCCGATTTGATCTTCCGAGGATTCGGTATAAACCTGTCTTACTTGATACATGAGCCCCTTAATTAATATTCATTAATTTTTATCTAGAACGTAGAAGTCTTGAAATATACAATTAAATTGAACTGACGTATATACAAAGAAGCAACAGAAGTAATGATTACATTCTGCAAAAGTCCGATTTGATCTTCCCAGGATCCGGTTTAAACCTATCTAACTTGACACACCTTTAATTCATTTTTATTCGCATCTAGAATGTAATTAACTTGAATTCTATATACATGTACAGTGGAGTTGAACTGGCTTACATTACAAAAGAAGAAAAAGAAAAGAATGATTAAATTATGTAAAAGTCGGATTCGATCTTCGAAGGATTCGGTATAAACCTGTCTAACCTAGTAACCTGACACATGATCTAGCCCCCTGGCTTTAATCTCGCATGCTAACCTAACCACTCCAGGATGATTAAAACTCATGTCCCTCACCTGAATGACGTCATTCGTATACTCGAGTATAATAAAATGAAGAAAGTCCATGCATTATTCCGTCGTCACACACCGGTGCGAACCGCTTTCTCGTGATGGATACAGTTACGGTATGTAAAGCTATAAGGGATGAGAACAAGATTTTCGGTTCATGCGGGGAAAAGTTTCTCCGAAAGCCGAATTTTAATTGTATTATGTATCGGCGAGTGATGTAACAAGTTGGTAGATTGATGGACAGAACGGTCTAGATACTACGAGCGCCATAGATATTTTATTTCTCCGAATATATACAATATTATATGGAAACGCCAATCATTGATGTCCAAAATAAGACGGTGTACATAAATAATGCAAAACGTTAAACTTCTTATCTCTTATATCTTCTTCCACATTGCTAATGCATAATATATATAGTAGATCGATATAACTTCCGTTGTTTCTAGGCATTTACATAGCTAATCTTCTGAACCATTCTGATACACTCGGTACAACAATTGGAGGATCTGACTGGAGCTGTAAACTGTATTAGGTAGTAATACGTAAACTTCTAATAAGGATAGCTTTAACTGTTTTGTTCACATCCAACAAATAACATTGCATTTCAAATCAAACTAACATGCTCAACAATCTTAAATGGTGTGATATGCGTTGAGCTACTTTAACACATATTATTGTGCCAATTTTAATGCAAATTTCTAACTAGTCAATATCCTTTAAATGTATTATCCTTAAACTTGTTAAATTTTGAGTGTTTCCGGGACGAATAATAACGATAATTCCATCTCAATGTCGAAGTCTGTTCTCCTAATCGTTTTAAGCAATTAACCGCGAGGCACCAGGGAACAAAATAATTTTGCCAATTTAGTGCAATTTATTTTTTAGCTAATGTCCTCCCTTCTTATACATTTTGCATCCCAGATTTCCCAGAACAATCAATAATGATAATGGCATCTTAATATCAGGAGATTTGCTCGAAATCGTTTTAAAGATAATGTCCCTCTTTGGCAGGCATCCTCAATTCTCGTTTAATAAACATTCCATACGTAAACCATAAATGTACTATACGTACATGCATCAAGTTGGAGAAAACTTATATATTAAGTTCGCAGTGATATAGAATTCAAATGATGCAAGAAACACGATCGCGTCGGAGTATTCTCAGGCTAATTTTCTTTCTTTTTTAAATCTATGCACCATGAATGAACAAGGACAAAGTAAAAAGACAAATCACTATGTTACCTCGCAAATCTGATTGAATCAATTTGATATTACTTATTAATTATAAGCAAAATTATATAGGTGTAATGTTTGGTGTGTGGACATGAAGTATATTTAAACACGAACTACAATATACAGGGTTTACATTCACAAGACTACTTTAAACAGTCTTAGTGGTCATTAATTATTTCGAGCTCTGAAAATAAAACTACAATTTATTTTCCAATGTTTACCTTCTATAAAAGATAAGCTCTTAAATTGTATTTTCATTCACATGTATGCCAATAATCTTGCAACTATTGCATTTAGCTAGCAAAAGGCAGACATTACTTTGAAGAAGTTAACCATGAGGCATCTGGTAAGGCTTTACGAAACATATTTTTGCAAACAGATAAATGGAAATGCCCTTTTTAACCAATATCCTGGACATTAAATTTGTTTACAATGATTTGTATTCAGGTTTTACAACAGCAATCGTGTAATAGCGATAATTATATTATATCTTAGTATTATGAGGTATGTTTTAAATTTGTTTAAAGTAATTTAATAAAATATGATACAACCTGTAAAGCATCATCAAACGTAATTTGCCAACAAATAAAGCAAATACCTTTGTAGCACATATTCATATATACTTTTTGTCAGTGGTTACGTAACCCGCTTTTAATGCAAGGTCAGATGACGTTTCATAGCGTATACAGTTGGAAACATGGCAGCTTCCAATGTTCTGTTCAGTCAAAACAGATTATAGTGGTTTCAAAATCATTGATTATTGATACCCAAGAAGAAATATACGACTAAATTATCAGAATATGGGTCTAAATTGTTTAAAGCAACAAAATACCATAATGCATCCGGTAAGGCATTACTTAAACATATTTTGACAAAATATAACGCAAATACTTAGTTAGCAATAACACTTTATTCCAGGAAATTTGCATTCGTATTATACTTATATTAAGGGTATACCACAATTAGCGATATTTACAGTACATCTCTCAGTATCGAAGTCGTTATTAACAGTAATCATTGTAATAATTACAATGATTATTAACCATTAAATATCCCGTAAGCCTTTAGTAATCTATATTTTTACATTGTTCATGAAAAATTTCCGTTTGGCAAGTTTTCTGCAAAAAAAAGGAAAAGATAATGTGCTTACACTTGTTAATTCAAGTTTGACCAGAACGATCGCTCAGAAACCATCATGGCGTTTCAATATCAAGCGGTTTACCGACTAATCCCATTTTAATGGGAGGATTTAAGATCTCCTTTATATCTTTAGAAGAACATCGGTTCCCCTTCCTGTTGTTTTCGCCCGGAATCTTTGGATTTCCACGAAAAACTAGACGCTCTAGAATATGCTTCATAATTTGTTGTGATAAATGTCTTAACTATAATCATGTATATAACTATGGATCTGTAATTATATACATAAAGGATTATAGACCTATACATTATATAATATGAATACACGTTTTATAAAAAGACATTGGCACAATGGCGTACCATGGTTGAACTGATTTGGGGCAATCCTTATGTATTTCTTTATAATATTATGTTTAAAGATTTTCCCCTTCTGTTTTGTATTGTTTTTGTCAAATTATTGGGGGCAAAGACACCCCCCCCCCCCCCCCCCCCACCCCTTAGACTTACGCCACTGCATTGGCAGCTCGAGGATCATTATTTTGATATCCGTCTTCCTTTGTTGTTGATGTTGTTTATTATCCTGATAATGTATAATATATTATGTCCATTTCCTGTTGGGGAAATGAAAAACAAACTTGAAACTTGAAACTTTGCACCAAAGACCGAAGGAACTGGTGGATGATCGCCTCATTGTCGATCCTCCTCCTGAGATTCAACGGGAAGGATGCGATGGGCGGATGCGAGAGATTATATAGTTAACCCGTTGCCTACGGGAACCATGTGGGGTCTGTATTAATAACGCTACGGGGTTTGCAACATTTAGTAGGTATAAGGGAACAGGTTTATTCAGGGCATACGGGAATCCGGTGGACAATATGTGATAAACTATTTATGGGAATCGCATTTAGCAGCGATAGAATCGGGTTAAATATCCGGCTTTCGAATCCCCGGTTATTCCCAGGTTGAAAATGGACACTATAGATATTTTGAGTATATTTGAACGTGTTCGTGCTATTCATATTGACTACCTGTATCATGTCTAAAATAATGTACGGTCCAGAACAGACTTTAAAAAAACGTCAAATTATTTTGTCTGACAATAAACAGGCTCTGGATCATCGCCTAGACTTTGAGTTCAAACGATGCGCTGAAACTTTATTTGAATGAAAAATTAATTCGTCATGTTTATGAGATATTGAGTGTGCTTTGTATTTGTGTACCATTATTTAAGGCGCTGAACTCATCGTACTATGACGTAATACCCCGTCCATTTGTTGAAAATAAATGAAAATATATATATATATTTTTTTTAATACCACCATGGTACTATCTAGCTTGATTATTTCCTTATTTTCTTACATCTATTTTTAAATTGTCGTCGCATGCGTCAGTTTGTGATAAGAATAAATGGTACATATTATAATATAAACAATAATGGATGTGCTCTGCGGGATAATGGATGCATTTTTAGACGTGTAATGGGTTTTCGTTCTGAGAGCGAGTTATTTCCGCCCCTCTTTATCGCACTTTATCTCTCCATCATCCTTCCTAAATGCCATTAACTGTATATAAATAAGACTGCGGAAATACGTTTGTAAACATCATTTGCATTAATGATACAAAATCACTACTTATGAATATCATACTTTCAAATACGGATTGAAAGATGATACCGAGATTTGTTTATGCATTAAATTGTCTTACAATTTTTGGTGTGTGTTTTTACAAGCGAAATTCCCAGCCCTGTCCTTTCTGTTTAAAAAAGCCATGACACAAATGTATAATTACAATATATCGGTTGCAATGTTTTGGGAATAAAGGGAAATGGATAGAACACTTCCTAGTTATTCATTCCCGCCATGAACAGAAGCAAGAAAATGCGGTTGTTAACCCAGTAGGTGCCAACAACATTCACTGTACCAATCAACTTCATCAAATTCGTTAGACGGGTTTGCATGAATTGCTTTATCCCCCGATGCATCTATGACCGGATTCGTTCACGGTACCCAGAGGGGTGAATTGAGACGAATTGAGATTGATGAAACTACAGGTGAAACCAATTGCCCATGCATGGGGTACTATCAATGTCCCCCAGACATACTAAAACGGAAACATACCGCCAATCGATGTGCATTTTAATTGTTCTTGCCGAATCGTATAATGAATATCTCGCAACAAAATGTTTGAAATGTATAGTTAAAAGGCCAGTCAGTTTAGTTCCTAAAACGTGCACTTTGCCCTTGGAATAATTATACGAGTTTAAAAAAACCATGCTTACATAAAATAAATATTAAATGTATCAATTCAAATATTAACAGCCGTCGAAGCAATATGGCACACATTGTGAATATGAGAGTTTCAACAACCAACATTTACTTTTTGTATTAAAGTAAGGAGGTATATCTAATAACACGTGCATGGGCGTCGATACTTACGTAATACCTATTCATCGGGGGGGGGGGGGAATGAATGAATAGATCATCCCCCCTGATGAATGGGTATCAATGACAAATCGACGCCCAAGAACACGTGAGTCCCACTTTGTTTTATTCCAACGATATTTCAGCTGTTGCTGAACCAATTTTAATTGATAATGTAAATTTTGTTTTGAAATCATAAGCTTTCGTAAAACATAACACTTCATGGGGGCATTTTCTCACCTCCCCCAAAATGTAGTTACCCTTTAAATTGTGAATACGTGCAAGAAGTCAAGTGTTGCAGAAAATGGATGGGTAAATGTTTGAATATGGCAAGGATTCCTATAAAACGTAAGGCGATGCCAATCCGGAGTGGGTCTTTTAGCTATTGCATTATATACTGGCATAATTCGGTTATCAAGTAAGATTGAATTTCCTGCGGCATGTATTATGGTTTTATTTTAATACGGGAAATCCACCGGCAAGGACCAACGTGTTTCACAAATTGTCACGTAGCAGATTATAAAAACAATGTGTATTTACATGCACCTGCATACAAACACTCAATACCAAAAGTGTTCTGACAAGGATGTATTTTTAGGAGCCATTCATTGACGGAGGGGGAGGAGGGTGTAAGTTTTGCACCTCTTAGGAAAACTGTGAGGAAGGCAAATTAAATTTAGTCTACGTTATCTGTGACGAGGAATATTGCTGATTGATTAACTCCAAAAGGGCCACGAACATTATTACCCCAACCTGCTGAAATACCTGCCCAAGAACATCAAGAAGAAGAGGCTTAAAATGTTAATCATAGGATCGTGTTCTATCAGACACAGACATTTGTGGTGGCCGCGGCGATGGCCGCAATTCGTGACTGTGGCTTTCAACTTATTCATCAACCTTTAAACTTAACAGACCTTGCACCCTCCTGTTTGAGTAACAAAAAGAATTTCACAAAGAAATATTTTGTCATTATGACAAATTTGTCATAATTACACATTTTTATGGAGTCTTTTATAGGGACATTTTGGCCAAAATGTTGTGTAATTTTGGCAAAAAATGTGACCAATTAATACGAATTTGGCCAAATCATGGCAACATTTTAACCAGAATGACCCTATAATGCCACCATAAAATGTTGTCATTATGACAAATTTGTCATAATGACAAAATATTTCTTTGTGAAACACCCCCCCCCCCCCCCCCTCCCCGGTCCGGCCACGCTACCGATGAAGAGGTCCTAGAGGCAGTACACGCCTACCGTGATGGGGCCTGGAGTAAGAAGCCCTAACCTCAAGCAAGATCCAGGGACGGCTGTTGGAGAAAGTAACTGAAGTGATTTAGAAAACAAACACATTTCTATCTGCTCTTTATTCCTGTGGGCTCAAAACTTATCGATCGTCGGCTCGTACAAAATCCTTCTTGTTCAACAGTCATGTTTAGCATGTTTCATGAGAGGTTTCCATGTGGTTTAGATGGGGCATTATCGTCTTTTTTAAGAATTAAATTACGAGGTTTTTTAACATAGAAAGGAGCAACTGAAATAATCACAACTCAAGCTTTCATGTTTAATGTTATGAGCCATAACATGGTTGAAATAATTAGTATAACATAATGCAATAAAAAAAAAACTGGCATGCAGTATCGATGTGTTTTAAAGGGATCTTACTAGTAACAATACGGACTTTTCGCAAACCTGAGGACGACGAGTAGTGGGGTGATTAAGGGGTCCATGACTGCATTTTGGGGTACGATTGTTTTACTTGGCATACATACTCCTTGGATCAAAAGAAGAAAATTCGTCAAAAGAGACACTCTGTATTTATGCAAATTAGGCCTAATTTCCATAATTGATACAGAGTGTCTGTTTGGATGAATGTTCTTCTTTTGATCCAAGGAGTTTGTATGCCAAGTAAAACAATTGTACCCCAAACTGCAGTGAACACCCATATTTGTGGCCCCTACTAGAAGAAATGACGTCATTTAGGCGAGAAATTACGTCACTTACGTTCTCTCTCGTCGTCTGGCCAATCTGAGCACTAGTTCATGCTCGATTTCAGGTTCGTCGGAAAATCCAGTGCACCGTCTTCAGAATTACGTAATCAGAGAAGTATCAACATGTATATGTATGTGTGTGTGTTTTATACGTGTGTATGTGTATGTGTGGTGGATTATGTAACTGGTGTATGCGTGTGTGTTTGAATGTGTGCGTGTGTGGCTTTGTGTACGTGTGTGCGCATTTGTGCGTGTGTGTGTGTGTGTGTTTGTGAGTGTATATGTGTTTGTTTGTGTTTGTTGGAATGCGAGTGCCTGCGTGCGTGTGTGTATATGCGTATGTGTACGGGTATGGGTTTCTGTTTGAGTGTGTGCGTGTGTTTGTGTTTGTTTGAGTTCTCGCGTGGATGAGTGTGCGTGCGTGTGTTTGTGTTTATGTGGATGTGCGTGTGTGGGTGTTTGTGTGCATTTGTGAGTGTGCATTCATGTGTTTGTGTTTGTGTGGGTGTGTGTTGTGTATCTGTATGCGTATGTGTGGGAGTTTTATTAATGTTTTGTTTGTGTGTATACGCGTGTGTAAGGGTTTGTGTTTGTGTGTATACGCGTGTGTAAGGGTTTGTGTTTGTGTGAGCGCATGTGTGGGGTGTGTGTGTGCATTTGTGTTTGTTTGAGTGCGAGTGCGTGCGTGCGTGCGGGAGTGGATGTTTGTGCGTGTGAGTATACGTGTGTGTAAGTGTGTGTGTGTGTTTGTGTGATTGAATGCGTGTATGTGTGTGTGTGTCTGTGTTGGAGTTTGAGTATTTAAGTGTTCGGTGCGCATGTGTATGTGTGTATGTGAGTGTTTGACATGAGTGTTGACTAAAAGCGAAGATGGTTGAAAGGCAGCGAACAGGTAGTGAACAGGACGGGTTGACTAGATCCAATAGACCGCTTCTGTGATGTATGCAAATAATATGCGTATGACGTATAGACTCCCCGTTGGCATGCTTAACAATAGTAACTAGGTCCGGCAAGATTAATATGCCGGAGCTTACCGGACCTAGTTACTATTGTTACACAGTGCCAACGTGGAGTATTACGTCATACGCATATTATTTGCTTATACAGGGTGGCCCAGAACTAACGGAACGGGGTACTTTCCATTATAAAGAAACATACAGACTAGGTTCACTGGATAGATAATCTTTTAAAAAGAACTTTGATATCAACAACAGTAATGTTTTTGTTTGGGTGTTCGGAATAACGAATTTCTTTTAAAAGATTATCTATCCAGTGAACATATTATGTACGTTTCTTCATAATGGCAAATGCCCCGTTCCGTTATTTCTGGGCCACCCTGAAATGGTCGTTTTAGAACGGGAAACTCGTTCTCGTCCACACTAGCGAAAAGTCCCTATTGTCCAAATCCACAAAGATTACTCGTGGTTCTCTCATACCTTGGTGCATTTGTATTACCAATAGAGACATGTAACAGGGTTTTTCGAATTTTCCTTTCGTTAAAAAGATATCTAAGATTGATTGTGTTTGGATCTTTAATTATCAACTATACGGTAACTGTTTACAAAGTCAGTGTAAGGAGTTAGCGAATTTCACATTGTATTTTTGCTCATTACTCAGCCATTTAACGTGAAATGTTTACACATGACTAAGTTCACATATCATATCACAAAAAGGCACATTTTATCAACCATACAGCACTTTTCGCACATGTCAACACAGTTCCTAGATCCATTTAATTATTATTATACAATACAGGGTGGCCCAGAAATAACGGAACGGGGGGCTTGCTATAATGAAGACACATGATGCCCGTCATAGCAACTAGTAACGTACAATGCGTGCGCCATTGTTAGTACCCTTTCTTCTCTATACACAGCTGAACGCACACTCACAATGGCGCACGGTTGATCGTTACTCGATGCAGTATGGCGGGCATCATGAGTCTTTAGAATGGCAAGTACCCCGTTCCGTTATTTGTGGGCCACCCTGTATACATGCGTATAATGATATAGTTGCTGGGACATGAAAGCGAGACTGTTAAAATCAGAGATAACTCAAATATAAATATAACACCAACAAGTTAGTCTTAATGTCTTAATTTTAAAATGTCGAAATATAAAATATTACCGTTTTGTCACCACGAAGTAATGAATATATTTTGTTTTTACTCAAAGTTTTCCCATCTACAATATAAATATTTGGCGAAAGGAAATCTTTAAATGTATCCTGGTTTAGCAATTAGGAGGAGTTGTTTAGGGGGAAGTTACTTTCTCTGATCATCATCATCAACTTGAGGTGGCGCTGTAGAGCGCTGCTGTGGTCTTCACGAGAGCACGCCATGCAACTCTATCTTCTGCCATATGTCATGTATGTGTTGCACCTTTCATTCCTTGTCTAGACACTCTCTTGATATATTCAGTCCAAGATATTGGTGGACGACCTCTGCCCCGTTTTCTGTGATAGGTTAATATAAAGGTTTTTCTGAATCATGTTCAGTTCGGAAATATTGCAAATTATAACAAAGTATAACATCAATACCAAAATTCATAGTACCTTTATCAAAAACTTACTGTACAGATCCATAAATCCATAACTCGTTGTCCAGTATAGGCCCAAATGAATAATTATAATATATTCCATCTTACCACCACGTGCGAATATCTCAGCAATTGAAAAAATGTCTTTCAAAGCTCCACTTTCACCATTTGTTTGAGAATACATACATATGGATGTATAGATGTCAAATGATGGAGCAAGCAGATAGGTAAATCTTGAAATGCACAATACAGAAAAAAAGGAATACAAAATCTTGTACAAATAAGGTAACATCAGATAAAATAATCAAAACGGAAATGAGAAGAATACCCTTTAAAATCAACAATGTCAAAAATTTTAGATTATTTTCATAATTGCCACATGCACCCATAAAGCTGTTAATAGGAATAGGTGCAACATGTATAAACCCTGTTGGCATTTCGATATATCGGAGGGTATGTGTTAACCATGTCCACTTTCATGCGGTCGACATGTTTTGCAGGTGGAAATTCCCCTAACATTCATGAAATACAAAACCTCATTTATTTCTTCGGGACAACGTTTCATATTTCGTCGCATGCATAATTGACATTTCATCTTCTCTACATATAGCTGCAAGACATTACAAATTGATGGAGCATAACTTGCCAGAAATTTCATTTATTCATCAGAACTGTTTTTCAATTTATTTCCCGTTGATATCCTTTGTTTGCGAGGACGGCCTCTGTTATAATTTGTGTGTTTGTGCGCAATCATTTTTTATTGTATGCTTTATATAGTTGCCCTCGGCTAGATGTTCATTTTAAAAATTGGATATGAAATTAAACGAACAACTGGAAGAGTTGTAGGCAATCTAGTTCAAATTTCTCACCTCGCCCGACTTTCTTGTAGATGCGCGCAATATTATTGTGAGCAGTATTTTAACCCGTCCGAGATCGACTGTTTGAATGTGTTTTGACATGCATTCTCCATATACCCAGTCCAAACATTTTGCGGACCAGTCCAGACTAAGTTAATTATCATCACCATTTTGCTCGCCAGAAGGTCCTGGCCGGATATGCACCTTTTAGGAACTTTAGCAATTTAAGCTTTTCTGATTATATTCTGTTATTTTGTGGCCGCGGGCAATTGCGAGTATATGTCTTAATTATCATCACCTAAATGGTCGTTAGAAGAACCTGGACGGATATGAAAAATTCGTATTCTGTTCTCTTTTTTTTTCTTCTTTTTTTTGTGTTCAATCACATTATTTGAGTCCATTTCATAGTTTTATGTTATTTGGAAGACGCAGGCATTTTTAGTAATGCCCTACTTACAACCAAATCAATAATCATAAAGAACATCCTGGACGGATGCCCATGCTTGCACCTTTTAGAAACTTGTTTTCTTCTCAGTTTATTCTTTCTTCATTTTTTCCAGTTTAATCTATCGTGTTGTTTTGACGCTAGCAATTTTCAATAATGACCCATTTACACCCACAATCATTTATAATGGTCACCCTCGAACATCCTGGATGGAGGTTCACCTTTCGGATACTATGTTGTTGTTTTTTATATAATATATTCCATTATTTAAGTTTTCTTCATCATGTTTTAATAACTTAATATCGAGGCTGACAATCTTTGATGCCCCATTTATCATCGCCATGACTATCACAACAACATCCTCGAAGGTTTAATTATGCACCTCTCTTTCTTTCTTTCGTTCTTTCGTTTCTGTTTCATTCTTTCTTTCTTTTGATTAATTACTCGATGTTTAGTACGATGTGCATGTGTACATGCGCAACAAAGCGTTATTAAAGGGATCTAGTAACATTGTCAAAATCTTCAAAACTGACTTGGAAACTAGCAGTTCTCACATATCTTGCTGTAGTCGTATTGCCAATATAGTAGCATGGAACAGGTTTCGTTTTTCGTATTTCCCTACCTATATACGATTGAAGTGTGGGGATTTTGATTATCCACTGGATAACTCAGGGGGCACATATGATATGTGACATATCAGATCACCAAAATATACATTTTATCAACCATTCTTAACTTTTTGCAGATGACAAAACAGTTACAAGATCCCTCTATTAAATGGACATCTTACAATCACTGGAACAATTAACCTGAACGGATGTGTACGATATAATCGTGAGTGTTTTTTTTTAGCAAGTATTCCTATTGCACACAAACAAAGTAAATAACAATATACGAACACCATCCGGTAAAGGTAATACTAACTTCATACGCATCGATCTGCAAGGTTATCTTACGAAGATGTGAACATGTTTTTTGCAACACATACCTTCCGGTGTCACGCTAAATCTGTACGCACTGCGAAATCCGTACGAAGTCGCAAATGAGCATGCGCATAAACTCGTAAACAAGCCTGCAAAAATCGTACCCAGTCGTAATAAAGCATGCAAAATGCCTCCTTGCGGCACAAAGTGTTGTCAGCTAAATGTTTTAGAAACATGCGTCAATTTTGTATTAGCATTAAATTGCGGCGTAATAATGGTAACGATTGTCGCAAGACATGCACCATAACTGTTTATAGAATGGGTTGATAAATCCCTGCAATCTGATTGGTTGAGAGCAAAATTTGTGCAGACAATTAATTGTACTGGATGCATGAAAAGTCATGCGTCCGGTAAAAAAATCATGCGTCCGGTAAAAATGTCATGCGTCCGGTAAAAATGTCATGCGTCCGGTAAAAAATGTCATGCGTCCGGTAAAAAAATCATGCGTCCGGTAAAAAATTTCATGCGTCCGGTAAAAAATTTCATGCGTCCGGTAAAAAATTTCATGCGTCCGGTAAAATTATTTCATGCATCCGGTAATTTTTCTAATTTTTAATTTGTTGACTTTTTGGGGGGCGTAACAATGCCCATTCTATAAAACAGATGATGCGCAAGTTTATTTCGTGGGTCGGTGGAATTGTTTACACGCGGTAACTATGGAAACTAGTCTAAACCCACTCGGCTTCGCCTCGTGGGTTTAACAGTTCCATAGTTACCATGTGCAAACAATTCCTACCGACCCACTCATACCTGCGCATTATTTGTATACTAAGCGCTGCGCATTTGCCACTGGGTACGGATTTCGCACCACACCGGCCTATGGGCAGAAGCGTTGCGTGGGCTTACTGATCGGTAGAGGGCACGGCACATAATGGGGGGAACACACTATGTATGTCGTTTTTCCCCAAATGGCGTAGCTACGGGGCAC